>CM044011.1:48922316-49232316 GCA_024085815.1 Flaveria linearis | reverse complement strand
GGTAGACCTCATACAATAACTATCCTAGCTCTGCCGTATCTTTTGTTTCATTTCTTCTTCAATAATAACAAACACTTCTTTGATTATGGATCTACTACCAGAAATTCAATGCGTAATCTCAACATTCAATGTGTATTCCTAAATTATCTCATTTTTCAATTATTGAATCATTTCATTTTACCAAGTTCAATGTTAGCGAGATTAGTCAAAATTTTTATGTTTTGATGCAACAGCAAGATGCTATTTATAGCAAGTAGTTTTGTTGGTTGGATAATTGGTCACACTTTATTCATGAAATGGACTTAAAGACTTAATGAAAGACTAAAATTTAAAAATTCAAAAAGTAATAAATTAATAAAAAGATTGATACATAAGAAAAATAAAAGAACAAATAAGAAGAAATACGTCCACCTCCTACCGATTTAATAACCTCTGCTACAAAGAAACTTATAAAACCAACTCCATTTGGAATTCCATCAATTATTCTTCTATAAACAAAATGAGTGAATTCGGCCAATTTTCTCACCCCCACAGTTAAGAATGTTCCATAAAAGGCATCTATGTAACCCCGATTATATGACCAATCATATATAGCATTTTTTATTTTGTCAGAAAAAAATCTCTTAGGACCTATTTTCACAAATGAATTAATTAAGTCCAAATTTTGAAAAGATGAATAAACAGGTTTCTATAAAAAAATGCTATAAATATTCCGAAAGAGGCTATACTGACTGAAAAAACTGCATCTTTACAAAATTCATACCAATCTATTGAATTGTTTGAATTTTTATGTAAAAGATTTGGATATATATCCACATCTTGATTGAAAGGAATTCCTAAGAATCCAACGAACAAAGTAAATACAATTAATATAAGTATTGGAAATAACATCGTATTATCCGATTCATAAGGATACAAAGAACTCTTGGTATTTCCAAAATTCGGAATAGAAATAAAGGGTTGGACCAAATTTCCTACATTTTCATCCATTTTAATTTTATATACTTTATTTAAAAAAAAAGAAGGACGTCCATTCTTCTTCATTTTTAATAAAGTTACCAAACGAAAGTTTTTGTTACTTATTTTTGAAACTTCTTTACCCCATAAAGATATTGAATACAAGGGGGTATTCCTTTTTCCAATGTAATTTTGAAAATGAATGTTTAAATGTCCTTAAAAAGTAAGTAAATAGATCCGACACATATAAAATGCGGTTAATCCCGCCGTAGACCAAGCTATTATTGCAAAAATAGGTGAATACAACCAACTATCATTCAGAATTTCATCTTTAGACCAAAAACAAGCAAGGGGTGGAATACCACAAAAAGAAAGCGTACCTAATAAAAAAGAATTTTTAGTAATTGGTACACGTTTTGTTAAACCTCCCATAAGCACCATACTCTGACTTTTTTTGGACAATATCCAACAAGAGTTTCCATTGAGTGAATAACGGATCCCGATCCTAAAAACAATATTGCTTTGGAATAAGCATGAGTAATCAAATGAAATAAAACACTGCGATAAGACCTCATACCTAGAGCTAACATCATATAACCCAATGGAGACATTGTGTAATAGGCTAAACCCTCTTAATGTCTTTTTGAGCAAGAGCTAAAGTAGCTCCGAAAAAAACTGTTATTATCCCTATCAAAGAGATAAAATTCATTAACTGGGGTATGACTATGAAAAGAGGCATAAGTCGATCTACAAGAAAAATTCCCGCTGCTACCATCGTAGCAGCATGTATAAGGGCCGAAATAGGAGTCGGCCCTTCCATTGCATCAGGTAACCATACATGAAGGGAAATTGTGCAGATTTAGCAATCGCACCAGCAAATAATAGAACAGCGCACAAAGTAACAAATATAAAATTGACCTCATTATTAGAAATCAAGTTATTGAATATTTGGAATAAATCATGAAATTCGAAACTCCCCGTTATCCAATAAAACCCTAAAATGCCTAATAATAAACCAAAATCACCAACACGATTAGTTACAAATGCTTTTTGACAAGCCTTTGCTGCAACAGGTCGTGTGAACCAAAATCCTATTAATAGATACAAACACATTCCAACCAATTCCCAAAAAATATAAATTTGTATCAAATTTGAACTGGTAACTAATCCCAACATGGAAGTACTGAAAAAACTCATATAAGCAAAAAATCTCAAATATCCGTGATCATGAGACATACAATTATCACTATAAATCAGAACCATAATTAGGCCATTCGTTGAAGATAAAAGTATATCGAACCCATATGAAATTTTACCATGAGCAGATTGTATCCATTGAGCAAATATATAGTCCCAAGTACTTCCTGGCGAGCTCTAATATGATCAGATTTATAAGTAAGCATTTCTTGTAAAATATAAGCAACGCCAAACCCCTCTAAAGCCCAAACCTCCATTTCTCGTACCCGTTGCCCCCTTTCTTGGCCCTTCCTTTAAGGTGTTGTTATGTAATCCGTGAATAACGCCCACTGGAACGCCCATGGATTTTATCAACAACTTGATGAATTAATTTCAAGATATAAGGCTTTCCTATTATAACAGGTTGTTCAAAAGGATCCCCCGTTCTTCCATCAAAAATTCTGCTTTTTCCTGGAGACTCGGGTTCAAATATCCATGGATTCGTTGTTTGCTTACTGGCTTCATATAATTCAGAAAACACCAGTTTTCTCGAAGCTTCTTGTTCATATCTCTCATCAAAAGGCGCTATTCGATAATGTCTGTCTAGATAATCCCCCGCTAACCCGAGTGAAGATTTAAATATTTGTCCTACATTCATTCACGAAGGGACTCCTAATGGATTGAAGACCATATCAACAGGTCTTCCATCTTGCAAATAAGGCATATCTTGTCTAGGTAAAATTTTTGAAATGATGACCTTATTTCCATGTCTTCCAGCAACTTTATCGCCTACTTTTATTTCACGTTTCTGTAAAATATATACACGAATACTTTCTGTTTTCTCTGTCTCATCTGTCTTAGAACTCTGGACCCATCTCACATCAATTACCCGACCTCTACCGCCTATAGGTAGTTTTAGACAGGTTTCTTTTGAAGTATATACCCGCATGCCAAGTATGGTTTGTAACAATCTATATTTCAGGGCATACGATGATTGTTTCACCATTTGGGGTGTTAATTTGCCTACTAAAATATGACCTGTTTCCACCTAAGACCCCAGCATTACAATTCCATTTTTGTCTAAATTTCGGAGTAAATGGACTTCTAAATGCGGTATTTCATTAGTAACCCTTTCGGGGCCTTGGTTAATCTGAATTTCAAATTTACAAATGTGAAAAGAAGTATAAATATCTTCATTTACTAAGCGCTCACTAATGAGTACTATATCTTCAAAATTGTAACCTTCCCATGGAATATAAGCTACTAATACGTTTTTCCCCAAAGCGAGTTCGCCACCAACTGTAGCAGCACCATACGCTAAAATTTGTCCCTTTATAATGCATTTACCCCGCCGAACCTAGGGTTTTTGATGCATACAAGTGTTTTTGTTGGAACGTTGATACATAACTAATGGAATGCTTAGAGTATCTCCATTACCTGATAAAAGGATCTTGTCAGTATCAGTATAAAAAATCTTTCCTTCTTGTTCGGCTATAGCAAGAGCCCCTGAATCTAGAGCCGCTTGGCCTTCCAATCCAGTTCCAACAATTCACTTCTCGGACTGAGAAAGAGGGACTGCTTGGCGTTGCATATTAGAACTCATTAAAGCCCGATTCGCATCATTATGCTCGATAAAAGGAAAGAGGGAAGCTCCAATAGAAAAATATTGGAAGGCAAAAATACTTCGAAGATGAACCTGTTCCCATGCAATAGTCAGGAATTCTTGATGATATCGAGCTGGAACAACTTGTTCTTCCTGAATACCCTGATTCAAGGCCAAAGAATTTCCTGCCGCTACCATATAGTATTCATCTCTACCCGGTGATAAATAAAGCATCTGTACCCCTTTTGATCTCTCAGAAATTTTATAAAATGGACTTTCTAGAGACCCCCGACGGCCAACCCTCGCATGAATTGCTAAGGATCCAATAAGTCCAACATTGATTCCTTCAGATGTGTCAATTGGGAAAATACGCCCATAGTGACTAGGATGAATATCTCGTATTGGAAAAGTAGCAGTTCGCGTAGTCAATCCCCCCGGGCCCAAATAACTCAATTTTCTCTCATGAACTATTTGTGTCAATGGATTAGTTCGATCCAAAACTTGAGATAATAGGTGTAAATGGAAAAAAACTTTATAAGTATCTGTTAATGGAGTTGAATTTACCAAGTTGTGAGGAGTTGGTGTCCAGTTATGTTTCAGTGCTGCATATATGTTTCCTCGAGCCATATTTTCTAAACGAACCAAGGCCAATCCAAATTTCTCTTGTAAAAGATCTGCTACAGAACGAATATGTTTATTTTGCAAATGATTCATATCGTCTAGTGTACCCATTCCAAATTTGATTCGAATCAAACGATCCGCGGCTGCCAATATATCTCGCGGTAACAAAAATGTATTGTTCTGTGGTATATCAAGGTTGAGTCTCCGATTCATATTTCGTCCACCAATCCCTCCCAATTCATATCTTTTTTGAAAGAATTTTTTTGTAAATCCTTAGATAAGGATTTAGAAAATACCGGATCTCCCTCTACACAAGCAAATTGTTGATAAAATTCCAAAATAGCATTTTCTTTTGACCCTATTTTTTTATCATTCAGAAAAGACAAAAATAGTTCAGGATAGCAAACACTCTCTAGAATTTCTCTTATATTCAACCCCATTGCTGATAATAGAACTAGAATAGATAGTTTTTGTTGCCTACTCACACGAACCCATATCCTTGCTTTTCTATCAATTTCTAATTCTAATCTTCCTCCCCAATCTGATATTATGGTGCCGGTATAGACCGAAATTCCGTTATCGTTTAATTCTGACTGGTAATAAATACTGGGACTTTGCAATATTTGATTGATCACAATTCTATAGATTCCATTTACTATAAAATCTCCCAGAGAAGTCATTAGAGGGATCTTTCCTATCAAAATGGTTTGTTCTTGGATATATCTACGCCTATCGTTTTTCCAAATGAGTCTCGCGGATACATATAATTCAGAAGAATCTCAAGTACGACCTCTTGAGTGTCAGTCAAATGTGTGATAAAGGCCATGTTGCTCTTTTCACCAGTCGGAACTGCAGGATTCTGTCATCCAAAGTTCTGAGTTTGATTGACAAGGTGTTGGATGATCATACTCTCCTGAAGGCCAACAGGACAGGAAGAGTATACGCCTTAGATCTTTCCAAGAAAACAGATCTAAAAGGCCATCCTTGCCTATTCTCCAAGGCTTCTCCTCAAGAATCTACTCTATGGCATAGAAGGCTGGGTCATGTGAATCTCAAAAACATGAACCAGCTGATATACCATGGTTTAGTAAGACGGTTGCCTATGAAGGAGTTCAAATATGAAGACAACTGCACTGCTTGTTTAAAGGGAAAGTAATACAAAGTTTCATTCCCTCCAATAGAAGAGCCAAAGTCCACTGCCTGCTTGCAATTACTGCATATGGATCTTTTTGGTCCTGTCAGAGTGATGAGCATGGCAAAGAAGAAATACTGTCTGGTAATTGTGGATGATTACTACATATTTGTGTGGACTTTCTTCTCGCATTCCAAAGATGAAGCTGCAAAAGCTATTATGAACTTTGTGTTATATGTGAAAAAGCAGTATTCCCTTCCAGTCTAGTGTGTGAGGAGTGATAATGGCACAGAATTTAGAAATCACACACTTGATGACTTCTACTTGTCAAAGGGAATCAAGGGGCAGTTTAGCATTCCAAGAACTCCTGAACAAAATGGAGTGGTGGAGAGAAAGAACAGGACCCTTATTGAAGCTGCAAGGTCATTGTTGGCTGACTTAGGTTTGCCACTGACTTTTTGGGCTGAAGCTGTCAACACAGCTTGCTATGTGCACAATAGAGTGTTAGTGAATCAAAGGTTGATGAAGACTCCTTATGAAGTTCTACATCATTTGGCCCCTTTGATTTCATTCTTTAGAGCATTTGGGTGTCCATGTTACATTCTCAACACAAGCAATCCACTCCAGAAGTTTGAATCAAAATTGGATGCAGGGTATTTCATTGGTTATTCATCAACTTGCAAGGCATACAGAGTTTTCAATTGCAGAACAAAGATAGTTGAAGAGACTTTGCATGTGAAGTTTAATGAATCTCCAAAGGACAAGATTCCACAAAACCCTGTGGAGTTATTTGATTTGGACATACTGCAATATGTTCCTTATCAGGCTCCAGCTGTTGCTCCTGTCAACAGTTCTCCACCTGGTGGTACTGATGATGATGTAGCCAGTACTCACCTTTTCAGGTTTAGTGACCATCTGCCTAAGTCATCTAAACCCAATGCTCCTGTAGCTTTAGCAGCTCCATCCACAACAAATGCTGATGAGATTTCTGCATCCTCAACTTCATTTGAGTTGCCATCCCTAACTTGGTTTCTAGAATCTTCATTAACATTTGTTGCTGCTGGAAGTTCTACAAACACTTGCACAGATGTCATTGTGTATCAAGAACTGAATGATCATCCAATGTCTCAAATCATTGGTGATATCAATGCTGGCGTCTCAACCAGAAGTCAATTGTCTAATTTCTGCTTCTATGCTCTCTTCATCAGTCAGCAAGAGCCAAAGAACTACCATGTTGCACTCAGAGACAATGGATGGGTTGAAGCAATGCAGCTTGAGCTTCTTCAGTTCAAAAAGCAGCAAGTGTGGGAGCTTGTTCCTTTACTCCAAGGTAAGTGTGCAATAGGCACTAAATGGGTGTTTATGAATAAAACATATGAAAAGGGCCAAATTGTTAAGAACAAGGCCAGACTGGTTGTACAGGGGTTTGCACAAGAAGAAGGTATTGATTATGATGAAACCTTTGCCCCTGTAGCCAGACTGGAGGCAATTAGATTGTTTTTAGCTTATGCTGCTTTTCATAATCTTAAAGTTTTTCAAATGGATGTCAAAAGTGCATTTTTATATGGTAAAATAAAAGAAGAGGTTTATGTGTATCAACCACCAGGCTTTGAGGATAATAAACATCCAGATTGGGTGTATAAGCTTGATAAGGCTCTATATGGGTTGAAACAAGCTCCTAGAGCCTGGTATGAAACATTGTCTAACTTTCTTCTTCAAAATAATTTCACTAGAGGCTCCATAGATAAAACTTTATTCATTAAGAAAGTAGGGCAACATAAGCTACTTGTTCAAATTTATGTTGACGATATAATTTTTGCATCTTCTGATCCACAGTTGTATGATGAATTTACAAACTTAATGAAAAAGAAGTTTGAAATGAGTGCCATGGGAGAATTACAGTTCTTTCTAGGTTTGCAAATCAAACAAAGGACTGATGGAATCTTCATTCATCAGTCCAAATATACAAAAGATCTTTTGCATAAGTTTGATTTACAAAACTGTAAGCCCTGTTCTACTCTCATGAGCAGCACCACACAACTGGATGTTGATCAGAAAGGTAAAGCGGTTGATGAAACCCTTTACAGATGTATGATTGGGTCCTTGATGTACCTTACAGCTTCTAGATCAGACATTATGTTTGCAACATGTGTCTGTGCTAGATTTCAGGCTGCACCTAAAGAATCCCATTTGATTACAGTCAAAAGGATCTTTAGATACTTACAAGGTACCCAATCTCTAGGACTTTGGTATTCTACTGGGCACTCGTGCAAATTAGTTGCTTTCTCAGATAGTGACTATGCAGGGTGCAAAGTCACCAGAAAATCAACTTCTGGTGGATGCCAATTTCTAGGCATTTGTTTAGTTTCTTGGCAGAGTAAGAAACAAACTTCAATTGCTACAACCACTGCTGAAGCAGAGTACATTGCTGCTGCAAGTTGTACATCCCAGGTACTCTGGCTTCAGAATCAATTATTGGATTATGGCATTACAGAGACTAAGACACCATTACTCATGGATAGTGCTTCAGCTCTTTGTATTGTTAAGAATCCAGTCCAGCATTCTAGGACCAAAACATATTGAGATCAGACATCATTTTATTAGGGATTGTTATGAAAAAGGTCTGATTGATCCAAAGTTTCTTCCAAGTGCTGATGAGCTTGCAGACATATTTACTAAGCCTTTAGACAGTGCAACTTTTCAAAATCTTGTACTAAGGCTTGGTATGCTACAGCTAGCATAAATTGACCAATACTAGTGCTGATCACACAAGTACTGATGAGTATTAGTATACAAAAGTCAAATATAAGTACTGATGAGTTATTTAGTCTTCAGCATTTTTCATAACTACTGAAGACTAAAATACTTCAAAGTACTGAAGTGCATTATTTATTGAAAACAGCTGATGTAGTTACAACTACTGATGTGGTTAGAACTACTGATGCCTAGTTTTCAAATAAGTATTGAAGAACAAATTTTGTCCACAAGTACTGATGAGTAATTTTACACATAAGTATTGAAGACAATATTTGTTCACAAGCTCTGAAGAATATTTTATTTTATCAGATCTTCTGAACATCTGTTCACAAGAGCTGAAGAATAAATATTCATAAGAGCTGAAGGCCAATGAAACATTTGAAAATCAGACAAAGTCTGATGAGTAAATGTTGAGGTCAGAATGAAACAACTGAATTGATGACAACAGCTGATGAGTAAATTTTACTCTTCAGCTGTTTTCAATATCTGTTGTTTCATATCCAACCAACTGAAGGACAAAACCATGTCTTCAGTAGTTTTACAACTACTAATGACTAACACCAAGTCCTCAGTTGTTTACAACAACTGAAGGACATAACCATGTCTTCAGTAGTTTTACAACTACTGATGACTAACACCAAGTCCTCAGTTGTTTACAACAACTGAAGCAAAACCATGTCTGTAAGGCCCCGTTCCCGGGCACCTCACAGTTGGTCATTCATCGCACATAAAAACACTTCAAACGTATATTTACTTTGCAGCGGAATTTAAAACTTTCATTAATAATTAAAAACATGTCATATCATAACGTTTCTATACTCGTTTACATCTCAAAACACATTGACATGTCAAAATACGGATGCCAGCCTTGTCGGAAACTGAGTAGTCGCCTCGTGCCATCCTCAGCAACATACCTGCCAACTGGAAACACATCAAAGTCAGCGTTACTGAGTGAGTTCTAGTTTTATAATAAAAACATACTTTTCTTTCCTTTAAAAACTATTTCTTTACTTTTACATTTTCACACATCGTACGTACACATAGATAATATCATTATTATCTTCTTTTCTCATTCATTCTTTATCCTTAACTTTCATTCATTCTCTGTCTGTCATTCGTTCATTGTCTATGTTTAACTATCATTTGTTCTCTATCTTTCACTTCTATCTAGATCCGGTCACACTTTACCCTCTTCATGGCACACAGCCATGATTACTGAGGTCGAGTGACAAGGATCCTGTTCATGCGTTAGCACTATGTTCCTTCCGTTCATTATTTTCATTCGTTCGTTCTTTAGCTTTCATTACGTTCATTGTCTTTCGTTCGTTTCATATTTTCTGTCTTTCACAATTATCTCTCTCAATCATCAACTCACGCAATACTCCTGACTCATGTCCGAAGACTGATACTGTGCCGGGGCCTGCTCACAAACCCCCGACTCATGTCCGAAGACTGACACAGTACTTGAGCACGCGATACGTTCCTCATTCGTCTCATCTCACTCTCACGCACTACTCCCGACTCATGTCCGAAGACTGATACTGTGCCGGGGCCCGTAAACAAACCCCCGACTCATGTCCGAAGACTGACACAGTACCGGAGCACGCGATACATTCCTCTACTCATCCACTTAGATCCTGTCTCATGCAATATCCCCGACTCATGCTCGAATGCTGATGCTGTGCCGGGGCCTGCTCACAAACCCCTGACTCACGTCCGAAGACTGACACAGCACCGGGATACACGACAAAGATCCCATGCGAGTCAATCACCGAGATTAAACTCCATCCGAGTCTGTTGCAACACAAAGTCGCTCGCCTCATAACTTTATTTGGCTTTATGCCACACCCCCAAAGTTAAACATAACTCGGGTAACAACACCCCCACCGAAATAGGTAACATCACCCCCACTGAAGTGGGTAACTACACCCCCACTGAAGTGGGTACCTACTATACACCATGTACCACACCGAAGGTCAGTCACAAGACTGGAACCTCTACGTGCACCCTTAAAGAGCCGTGCACTTTGGTACACTTCGCTTGCAAGTCTCTTACGTTTTCATTCGTTCATTAATGATTCATTCAATCATCGTATTCCTCTTTTATTATCTTTCACTTTACGTTATTAATACTTTTCATTCATTCATAAACAATACACGTAAAGATACGGAAAGATAAACATACATCGAAGCAAGGAACATCAGCATTTACAAATCATCAGTATTCACCATCTATCATGGCAACATCATACTTAACATACATACATCATGCATACACATGCAATACTATCGTCATCGTGTCCACTTAACTTCTAAGCCTCAATAGTTATCACACATGTACCCACGGGAGCTATCACGTCACTTTCTACCCATTCTCTTCTCCCGAAGGCCAGTAATTGAACTACGTCTCTTCTCATACATAACAGTCCTGCTTGGGCGACTGGGCACCCTCCAGTCGCATGACCTTCATGCGACTGAACAGTTATGCGATTGGGCCAATTCGGATGAACACCCATGCGGATGAACACCCCCAATCGTACGAATGGACTCCCAACCGTACGACTGAACACTGTACGTATGGGCCTCTATGCGACTAAACCCTCAGTCGTGCGATTGAACAGCTATGCGAATGAACCTAGGCGACTGAACTCCCAGTCGCAGGACCTATCGTGCGACTGAATCCCCAGTTGTGCGACTGAGCCTCAGTCGTGCGATTGAATGTCAGTCGTTCCTCAGTCGGCCGATTGGCCCTTCAGTCGCCTAGCCCTAACTGGGCAGCGATTGGAGTTCATCACGAACAGCAGCCGTGACATTCGGCTTTCAAACCCTTCCAGACCTCGTTTGAGCTCAAATTAGCCCCTCTAATCCATGTGGAAACATACCTCGACCTCATACAAGCCTATCCTAGCCCGGCATCAAGCCCTAAACGTACCATACACATACACATACGTACATACACGGGTTAAACACCCAAAAACTCAAAAATAGGGTTTCAGATGTGTTCCAGCCCCGAAATCATTCAAAAACGTGTAAAAGAGGGGTCCTAGAACTCACCTTAGTAGCCTCCTCGGTTAGAGCTTCGATTTGACCCGCTATACGTTGATTTTGGCTCACGAACCCGCTTGAACCGAGCCTTCTTCTCCCTTTTTCCCGTTTCTCTTCTTTCTCTCTGGTTTCGCGAGTGTGGGGAGAGGGTAAGGGCTGCCCTCTCTCTTAAATACTACAGTCCAGTCGCCCGGGTTTCCCCATGCGACAGAACCTTCAGTCGTGTGAGCTCCATGCGATTGGACACTCCGGTCGTACGATTGAGCTCCAGGCGTGTGATTGAGCTTCAATCGCATGACTTCCATGCGATTGGACGCTCCAGTCATATGACACTCCAAATTTAAATTTCCGGGTGTTACAAGTCCACCCCCCTTAAACGGGTTTCGTCCCCGAAACTTGTTGTTTCTTAAACCTTCACGGGCAATACTGTCCCATTCCTTTTCCAGTCCATCACCTGGAACTCTATCGCTCCACATCGTTTATCAACATTCGACTTCTGGTCTATCTTGGAATATCACCATCGACAACCCATGCATACTGATCAATGTTCATTTGACCAGCACCCGCAACTTCAAACATGCCATGTAGAACACGGTTACTACCATAAAAAGGAACATTACAGTATTCGAGTAAAGGCTCGGCATCATAATCACTGAGCTTCAGAGCGTCACTGAGAACCTTCAGCCTTAATGCTTGAAGAACAAGCCTTCAACTTGTATAAAGTTACTGCTTACCCTAGACCCTTGTTTGATGTTCTTTAAGTATGAATGACCCTCTGGCAAACCCAACAACTGGCAAGAAAGGTAAATTGGCTTATTTGGTGACCCAAACCAAATTTATCCTTTCTCTTTTGCTTCTGATCTCCCATTCTTCTTGTTTGCTATGCGTACTTTGCTGTCGATGAACAATTCATAGGCTGAAACTGTTCCTCGGACAACGGGTGACACAACCTTCTCAATTGTATCACGCAATCCTCTAGGGCATCAGGTAACCCATTAATGGTAATCTCTACATCGAAGGGCTCGTCAATGTTCCTTCTCTCAACATGCAACTTACAACCGAAAGCAGTAGAAACACAACTACTACTAGCATCACATACAAGGCATATATGCACAAATTTAAATCACCGGAAACGTACCTGACGTCAAGTCGAAGTCCGCTCTAGCCTCCTCTTCGTCATGGCAAAGCTTTAACCTTCACCCTTTGTTCTCCTTCCTCACACCTGAGCTTCCCGCCTTTGACTTCTTACAGTCCCTGCTCATATGTCCAGCCTCACCGCAGTTGTAGCACTTAACCACACGGCAATCCCTTGCCCTGTGACCTTCCTTTCCACACTGAAAGCAAACGTTCAGTCCCCATTTGCATTCCCCTTCGTGACCTGTACCACACTTCTTACATACCTCACCCTTCCTTATTATCCTCTCCCGATCATCGATCCTCCTCATCTTACCTTCGGCCACCATTCCACCATCACTATCTCGCCTTCATTTCCCCTTCTTATCATAGGCTCCCTCCCCCGCTTCGCCTGTTATCGCTATCGCCTCCCGCTCGTCATACAACCTTCCCGCCAAATCCACTGCCGACCTAAACGTGCTTGGTCGGGCAGCGATCATGTGCCTATGGATATCCGTCGGCAAGCCATGGATATACCTCTTGATCTTCCGCGAAAGTGGTGTCACCTGATCCGGCACCAGTCGTGCCATCGCGTTGAATTTAGTGGTGTATCGCTGATGTGTCATCGTCCCCGCTTCCAATTGTAAGAACTCCCTTTCAACTTTATCCATTTCACGGCGAGGACAGAACTCCTCAATCACCAGTCTTTTCAACTCTGACCATCTCATCCTTCCGATAGCTCGGCTACCCTCAACTTGGACTATGTTGTCCCACCAGCACAAAGCTGAGTCCACGAAAGAATAAGAGGCAAACTTAACTTTCTGATCTTCCCGTCACTCACTAATTTCCAGTACCGCTTCCATCTCTCTGACCCAACGATGAGCGGCAGTAGCATTGCCGTTACCGTCAAAGGTTGGGGGCTTGCATCGTTGAAACGCCCCATAGTTACAGCCTCGTGCCGCCACCGGTGCAGGCGCTTCCTCTTCTTCCTCATCCTCGTCATCAAGGAAAACCGTTTCAGTCTCGGGTCGTCTCCTTTCACCCGAAGATCTACCCCTTTCCTGTCTCTCCTCATCCCTAACAGCCTTTATCACTTCAGTCACTACAGACGGTAAGATCGTCTGCATGACTTTGTGTACTTCTTCCACAACCGCCTCTCTCATCGAGGCTCTCAAATTTGCGCTTTCGTCTGCTCCCTCCTGATGAGGGGTCTCGTGTTCTTCATGAACCACCTTTTCAACTCTAGGCCTTCCTCTGGTGACCCGTGGTTCAGCGCCACGTCCGCCACCACCTCCACCATGTGAAGCCTTAGAAGATCTACCACCAGCCATCCTCTATAATACACTGAAAGATTCAAACACCAACATGGTCATTCAAGGAAATAGCTCAGTTCACGTCAAGTATAGTAAGTCCCTAATTACAGTGATCAGTTGTGATTAGCCACTTAACTTACTTTTCATACCCCGAGCATTACCTGTCCTGACTATATTAGCATCTAAATCTAACAGTAGCACATAAACACATAACATGCGCACACAATACCGGTTAACTTTAAGAAAATACCTGATGGCACGCAGCTACTCAGTTTGGCATCCCTTCTCTTTTGTCCCATTCTCAGTTTAAGTTAAGGTTTATTTTGAAAATTTACCCATTTCACTTAAACTTTGGCTCTGATACCAACTTGTAAGGCCCCATTCCCGGGCACCTCACAGTTGGTCATTCATCGCATATAAAAACACTTCAAACGTATATTTACTTTGCAGCGGAATTTAAAACTTTCATTAATAATTAAAAACATGTCATATCATAACGTTTCTATACTCGTTTACATCTCAAAACACATTGACATGTCAAAATACGGATGCCAGCCTCGTCGGAAACTGAGTAGTCGCCTCGTGCCATCCTCAGCAACATACCTGCCAACTGAAAACACATCAAAGTCAGCGTTGCTGAGTGAGTTCTAGTTTTATAATAAAAACATACTTTTCGTTCCTTTAAAAACTATTTCTTTACTTTTACGTTTTCACACATCGTACATACACATAGATAATATCATTATTATCTTCTTTTCTCATTCATTATTTATCCTTAACTTTCATTCATTCTTTGTCTGTCATTCGTTCATTGTCTATGTTTAACTATCATTTGTTCTCTATCTTTCACTTCTATCTAGATCCGGTCACACTTTACCCTCTTCATGGCACATAGCCATGATTACTGAGGTCGAGTGACAAGGATCCCGTTCATGCATTAGCACTATGTTCCTTCCGTTCATTATTTTCATTCGTTCATTCTTTAGCTTTCATTACGTTCATTGTCTTTCGTTCGTTTCATATTTTCTGTCTTTCACAATTATCTTTCTCAATCATCAACTCACGTAATACTCCCGACTCATGTCCGAAGACTGATACTGTGCCGGGGCCTGCTCACAAACCCCTGACTCATGTCCGAAGACTGACACAGTACCTGAGCATGTGATACGTTCCTTATTCGTCTCATCTCACTCTCACGCACTACTCCCGACTCATGTCCGAAGACTGATACTGTGCCGGGGCCCGTAGTTTGGTTGTAAACTTATTTATGATGCATCAATATATGTATTATGTTTGATGACAAACCTATGGTCTCACCGACTTTATGTTGACTGTTTTGAGTATGTGTTTTCAGGTATTCAACATGTCTAACAGTTTAATGTTCTCATTTGATGTGTACAATGGCTGGCGTGAAGTTATGGGGAAAGTTTGTGTGAATCTAACCGTTAATTTGTACGATCTTAGCTTGACGGTGGATGCTCACTTCCATCGTTACCGTAGATGTAGAAGTTTGGTAACATGTTTTGTAATAGTATTATGGTAAATTTTGTCTACTAATGATAAGATGTAATCCTAACCCTTAATGATCTAATATTATGTGATATGTTATGTTATGTTTTATTGTGTTGATCATTTAAATTTCCAATCAATGCGTTCTGAACAAGCTAATCACATCCAAAGTATTTTACGCTTCCGCCGGGATACTACATACAATGGTTAGAACAGGCGAAATGGCTTTAAAGAGGCCGATAGATATGGCAGCTGATATGAATTCTGTAGAAGCAAATGACGGAATGGAAAATGATGATGTGATTCATAACAAACAGGTCGAGATGAGGGGCAACATGTCATATAAGGAGTTGATAATGTCGAATTCACCATCAAAAAATAAAGGAAAAGAATTAGTAACAAGCCCGGAACTTGTTGCTGATTAGATTGATGATATGGGCGGGTGCAATAAGGGAAATTAGATTATGATAAAATCTATGGTGAATTATGATAAAATTATAACATTTTCAATACATCAACTTATTTTATTATATTACAAAATAAAATTATATTTTAATTTTCTATGGAATTGATTATGGGGTAACCAAAATTCAGATCCTAGATGACTGCCATCAAGGGGATTAACAAATATGCTTCTGTGCATATTTAAAGTCCACAAAATGTTAAATTAAAAAGTAAGATTGTTAGACTAGAAAAGATATTAAATGAGGTTAAAATATATATGGCTTCACTTATTTTAGACAATTCATATTTACATGAAGAAGAAAGTTTAAGAATTGGATAGTAAGAAGATATTTAATTTTATAATGATTCACATTGAAATTTGAAAAACTCGATTAAACTGTTTAAGGAATTGGATGTTAAAAACATGGTTCGGAAGCTAATATCATAAAATATTCTCGTTTATGTTATCACAGGTGATGAAGAGGCTTATAAATCTAGTGAACCTAACGTTATTTACTCCCCAAATGGTTCAACCTATTGGCTTCATATAGTACCAGCAAACTTAAAGCCTTTGTTGGTGAATTTTATTCAACATTCTAAGAACCAAAGAAGATGTATGATGCATATTCTCATAGTTTAGAGTTTTTGACAAGATGTAGCACAGTAAAGCGTAGAAATGGAGATATAACACGCCGTGATGTAGTTTGTAACAAGAATGGAAAGACAAGGACAATACCTATTAATACATTGGAAGATAAATGAGGTGAACCTTCAAGGTTAATGAGTAACTTAAGGTTACGAACTGCAAGGAGAGTGTAAAGTTTAAAATCATACCTGAAACTTCACAATATTGTTTGTATAATTTTGTTAAGGCAGATAACCACGATCTGCTCGATGTTGATGATATGATGTTTAGTAAAGCTAGAAGACAGTTACACTATGCAGATAAAAGGTACATTCGAAGACTGTCAACTTCTAATATAGGACCAAGTACTGCTTGAGTAATGATGGTCATAGCCAGGTGCATGGGAACATTGAAGATTATCTGAATTTTAGGAGAGATATGAACCTCTACATTGGTTCTATAGATGCATAAATGCTCATTAACAAATGGAGAAAAGAGTGAAAAATAACCCAAAATATTCTTTTTATTATAAAACAAAAGCAAATGAGTTGGTCTTGATATTTTAGGATAATGAGATTGCAAAGGCCAACTATGTGGTATTTGGTGATGTCCTAGCATTTGATGCAACTTATAGAATGAACAAGTACAAATAATATCTCTCTAGAAATATATATGAGAATCATTAAAGAATATGCATTTAGTTACCCCAGGAGTTTTTATAATGCAGGTATAAGATGGTGTTTGTGCCATTCACTGGGGTTGATCATCATATAAGAAAGGTTACTTTCGGGGGCGCTTTGATTAAAAGGGAAAACATGGAGTCATACAAATGGATTCTAGAAGCATTTATTAAGGCTGATGGGAAACAACCAAAAGTAGTCCTAAATGATGAAGATCCAACTGTAAAGGTTGTGGTGGAGACAACCATAACAGAATCATCACACCAGTTGTGCATGTGGCATGTAATGGACAAGCTACCTGTTAAGGTAATAAGTTAATAATTTGAGATATTTGATCTAATCTTTTTGACACATGGGCTGCATTTTTATATGGGTAAGAAAATGATTATGTATATGTTTTACATGAACAAATTTCAGGAGATCTTCTGGCGAGTACTGATCTGAGAAAGAGAATACATAAACTAGTTCGGAACACGAATCTGACACCTACTAAATTTGAGGAAGGATGTGTAAGGCCCTTTACAGGCACCTCACAGCTGGTCATCATTACACTTAAAACACATCATTATGTAATCTTTACTAAAATCATGCAGCGGAAACTGTGAAATAACTTTTCATTTTTCTATAAATGCTTTTGCAAAGTAATACAACATTAATTACAAAACATCGTTTCTTTGCATTACAATACAAAAGCATTAAACAAAAGAATGCCATCCAAAAAGAGCTGAGTAGCCGTCCCGTGCCATCCTCAGCAACGTTACCTGCCAACTGGAAACACATAAAAAGTCAGCGTTGCTGAGTGAGTTCTTCTTTTATAATAAAACATACTTTTCTCTCATTAAAACCGTTCTTTACATACATGCGATCACTCATCATACGTACACATAGATAATATCATTATTATCTTCATCATTCGTTCGTTAACTTTTGTTCATTTAACGTACATCTTTAACATTCATATTCGTTACTTTCGTTCACATTCATTCATAAATTCTTACTTTCATTTGTACGTTCATTACATTCATTCGTACGTTCATTACATTCATTCGTACGTTCATTACTTTCGATGACATGTACATTACCCCGAACATTATGCACGAAGCTGGTTACTGGGCCTGAGGTCTTTCATTGACCTCGAATGTTGTGCACGAAGCTGACTCAAGTACCTAGGGCAATTACATTCACCACTTATCTTTTCTATTTCATTACGAATCAATACCATGTGCTATACCCCGAACATTATGCATGAAGCTAGTTACGGGGCTTGAGGTCTTTCATAGGCCTCGAACATTATGCACGAAGCAGACTCCAATACCTAGGGCAAGCGACAAGGATCCCATACAAATAGTCAATCACAAGGATTGGACCCCCAATGTGCATCCTTCTAGGGTAGCTAACCCGCACACGGTTGAGCTAACACCCTTCATTAGGTGTGAACCTCCATACGTTTGCTTGCAAGCCTTTCTAACTTTCATTCATTCATTCGTTAATGCATGCATTCATTCATCATGTTCCTCTTTTGTTATCTTCCACTTTAAAATACATAATACTTTCGTTTCATTCATTAACATAACACGTAAAGTTACGGAAAGATAAACATACGTCATAAATAGGAACATCAACATACACTATAGCATCATCATACAGGGCATCATCATACATACTTAACATACATCATGCATAAACATGCAACATCATCGTCATCATGCCCTACATACCCTCTAAGGCCTCCAAATGTCATCTTATATGTACCTAAGGGAACTTCCACGTCAAAACTTACATCTGCACTTTCCCCCAAAAGTCAGTACTTTAACTATGTTCCTCGTCGGGTACAACAACCCTATTTGGGCGTATGGGCACCCTTCAGTCGCATGGCCTCCATGCGACTGAACATCATGCGATGGGACCTACACGGATAAGCACCTATGATAATGAACACCCAATCGTGCGAATGGACTCTCAATCATGCGAATGGACACTATGAGAATGGACCTTATGCGAATGGACCTCATGCGAATGAGCACCTATGCGACTGGACTCTCAGTCGCATGACTCCCCAAGCGACTAGAACCCCAGTCGTGCGACTGAACCTCAATCGTGCGACTAAACCCCAATCGCCCTCCAGTCGGTCGTATGGCCTCCAGTCGGTCGCCCAGCCCTAACTGATGCAGAATGCAGTTCTCGCGAACCCAATCTGCCATTTTCGACCTCCAAGCTCATCAAAACCCATTCTAAGCTCAAATCAACCATTCTAAACCTTAGGAATGCATACTACAACACCATTCAAGCACACACAAGTCCAAGACCATACTCTAAACGCATCACACGCAAACACACCCAAATGGGTCAAACACACACACATACAAAAACGGAATTACTACATGTTCCAGCCCTGAATCAGTTGAAAATGAGTAAAATAGGGGTCCTAGAACTCACACAAACAAAAAGAAGAAGAAGGGCTTCGTCTAGACTCGCCACACGACGATTTGGCACGCCCGAATCCACTCAAATCAAGCCTTTTCTCTCTTTTTCTCCCTTTCTCTCTTCTTTCTCTTCCTTTGGCTGAGTTTGCACAAGAGTTGGGAGGATGTGGCTGCCCTCCCCCTCTTAATCCCCCATTTTACCACTTTTCCCCCGTTTTGGCAAGTTTGGTCCCCCGACTTTGGACTTTATTTCTTTTTCTTCTTTCGTCGGCTACAAGGAAAATATCCGGGTGTTACAGGTCCACCCCCCTTATATAGGTTTCGTCCCCGAAACCTATTATTCCTCGAACAAGCATGGGTAATACTGTCTCATTTCCTCTTCAGTCTCCCACATTGACTCGGATCCCTTCCTGTTCTTCCACTGTACACGCACAAGAGGAACCACTTTATTCCTCAGCCTCTTCTCCTTTCGATCGATGATTGCCACTAGTTGCTCCACATAATTGAGCTGTTCGTCCACTTCGATATCCTCTAGTGGAACAATCATATCCTCATCTGCCAAACACTTCCTCAGATGAGATACGTGGAATGTCGGGTGTATTCCACTTAACTCATCTGGTAACTCCAACCTATAGGCCACCTCTCCTACTCAAGCAATGATTCGGAAAGGGCCTATATACCTCGGGCTCAACTTGCCCCGCTTTCTGAACCGAACATAACCGGGTCACCCACCTGGAACTCAATCGATCTACGTCGTTTATCAGCATATGACTTCTGTCTATCTTTGGCTGCCTTCATGAAGGCCTTGATCCTTTCAAGCTTTTCAGTCGTAGCCTCGATCACCATGGCGCTCCCTAACTCTTTATGACCAATATCACCTCAACAAATGGGTGTCCTACATCTCCTACCGTATAGCATCTCATAAGGTGGCATACCAATGCTGGCATGATAGCTGTTGTTTTATGAGAATTCAGCTAACGGTAAGTGGTCATCCCAACTTCCCCCAAAATCAATCACACATGCCCGAAGCATGTCCTCCAATGTCTAAATGGTCCTTTCTGACTGACCATCAGTCTGGGGATGATAAGTTGTGCTAATGTGTAACCTCGTCCCCATCGTATCGTGGAATTTCTTCCAGAATTTGGATATAAACCGGATGTCACGATCGGACACAATCGACACCGACACACCATGATGAGTCACAACCTCCTTAATGAAAAGATCCGCCAACCTCTCGGATGAATATGTCTCATGCATCGGTAGGAAGTGAGCACTCTTCGTCAAGCGGTCAACAATCACCCATATAGCATCATACCCTTTCGGAGTACGCGGCAGCTTCGTAATAAAATCCATGGTGATGTGCTCCCACTTCCACTCCGGTATATCCAAAGGTTGAATCTTTCCATACGGCTTTTGGTGCTTGGCCTTCACTTGCAAGCAAGTAAGGCACTTACTCACATACTCCACCACGTCGCGTTTCATACCCGGCCACCAATAATCTTTCTTCATGTCTTGGTACATCTTTGTAGCATGGGGATGAATAGAGTATCGAGTCTTATGAGCTACATCCATAATCTTCCCCCGTAGATCCCCGAGACGAGGAATCCACATTCGTCCAAACCGGTTCTAACACCAAATGTGTTTTCACCCAACTCCACGACCAGACCTTTCATTCTCTCAGAGCTAAGATGATCTTCTTTCAATGCCTCATCTTGAAACTCTTTGACTTGCTTCATCACATCGGAGGTCATAATTAACTGGTACGCTTTCACCCGAATCAGCGCAGGTCTTTCCTTTCGACTAAGGGCATCCGCCACCACGTTGGCTTTGCCCGGATGATAATGGATCTCACAATCATAATCCTTTATAAGCTCCAACCATATTCTCTGCCTCATGTTCAAGTCCTTCTGCTCGAAGAAGTACTTCAAGCTCTTGTGGTCAGTGAATATGGTGCATTTTGTCCTATACAGGTAGTGCCTCCAAATCTTTAATGCAAAGACCACGGCTGCTAGCTCCAAATCATGAGTAGGATAGTTAACCTCATGAACCTTCAACTGTCGGGATGCGTAGGCTATAACCTTTCCTCTCTGCACCCGAGTAGGAAGCATCAGAATAAACCACCAAATCCTCACTTCCATCGGGTAATGACAATACAGAACCTCAGCTTGAATACTTTACGGGTCAACCGAACCAGTAAAACTACGGATCTCGGATGGCGTCTTTGGAGACTTCCATTGCATTACCGGTCGGATCCACTAAATCTCCTCTTCACCACGTTAAGAACTAAACTTCGCCCAACCAGAACTAACACTTGGAGAACTTGGCATACAACTTCTCCCTTCTCAACGTCTCCAATGAATGTGGCGGCATGCTCTATCTCACTCTTTGAATAAATCAGGATATCATCAATAAACATAATAACTGACTTATCCAACATCGGCCGACACACTCGGTTCATCAGATCCATAAAAGCAGCTGGCACATTGGTCAAACCAAAAGACATAACAAGGAACTCATAATGACCATAACATGTGCGAAAAGCTGTTTTAGGAATATCCTGCTCTTTCACCTTTAGCTGATGGTAGCCTGATCGAAGATATATCCTTGAAAACCAACTGGAACCTTGAAGCTGATCGAATAAATCATCAATCCTCGGCAACGAATACCGATTCTTCACTGTCAACTTTTTCAGCTCACGGTAGTCTATACACATCCTCATACTACCATCTTTCTTCTTTACAAATATAACCGGAGCACCCTAAGGAGAGATACTCGGTCTAATGAACCCCTTATCAAGCAGCTCTTGCAACTTCTCCATCAACTCTTTCATCTCTGTCGGAGCTAACCGATACGGTGCCTTGGCAACAGGTTGGGCACCCGGTATCAGGTCAATCTGAAACTCAGTCTCCTAGTCAGGTGGCACTCCTAGTAAGTCTTCTGGGAACACGTCTGGAAAGTCACACACAACCGGAACATCGGATGGTTGTGGTATTGGCGTTTCCACATCCTTTGCATAACACAAGTAGGCTCTACATCCACGCCTCATACACTTTCCCGCCACCGCTATTAAGATTACTTTCGGGATCGTCGTGACCCGATCCCCGTAAACAGTTACCGAACTCCCGTCAAGCGCTATCAAACGAATCATCTTCATACGACACATTATATTCGCCTTGAAGTCCGCCAACCAATCCATACCAAGAACCAAATCGAAACCACCTAAGGTCATTAACAGTCTAACAGGAAACTTATGACCTTCTAGTTCCACATCACAGGCCTCTATCATCTCAGAAATCCTGGTAGACTTACCTATGGCAGTCTCTACATCAAAGGGCACGTCCACACATCTACTGCTAATAGGCAGCTTAGTACAAAAAGCAGCAGACATAAAACTCCTACTAGCACCCGAATCAAACAATACAGAAGCCAAATTTTGGTTCACCAGAAACGTACCGGAGACAACATCAGGGTCCGTCCTAGCTTCCTCCTATGTCATAGTGAATGCCCTGGCACTCACCCTCGGTCCTTCACTTCCCATCCTCTTCACCCCGGAATCCTCGGCTCTCACCTTCTTACAATCCCTGCTCATGTGGCCCTCCCCGCCACAATTAAAACATTTTCCCGCCTTTCACTCCCATGCCATATGACCTGGCTTCCCATATTTAAAGCACACATTCAATCCCCACCTACACTCGCCACTGTGGTCCTTCCCACATTTGCCACACTTTCTCGATCCCGTACCCGGCGTGGCTACACGGTGATCGTCTACCCGTGCCTTCTTGTTACCTGTCGAGGCATCACCCCGACCAAACCTCTTCCCACTCCAGTTCTGATCACCACCACCCTTCCTACTACCTTCAGCCATCACCACTACAGCCCTCTCATCGTACAGTCTCCCCGCCAAATCCACCGCCGACCTACACCTGCTTGGTCGGGCAACGATCGTATGCCTGCAAATATCCGCGGGCAAACCCTGACGTACCTCTTAATCTTTTATGACAGAGACGTCACCTGATCCAGCACTAGATGTACATCTCGTTGAACATTGTGGTGTACTGCTGGTGTGTCATCGTTCCCGCCTCTAGCTACAGGAATTCTCTCTCAACTTTATCCATTTCTCTATGAGGGCAACACTCCTCAATCACCAACTTCTTCAGTTCAGAGCATCTCATCCTCTCGATAGCCCTGCTACCCTCGGCTTGGACTATGTTATCCCACCAGCATAAAGCCGAGTCCATAAAAGAACGGGTAGCAATCTTTACTTTCTGATCCTCCCGGTACTCGCTGATGTTCAAAACAGCCTCCATTTCTCTCACCCACCGGTGAGCAGCAGCAGCAGTGCCGTTACCATCAAAAGTAGGGGGCTTGCATCGTTGAAATGCCCCGTAGTTACAGCCTCATGTCGCCTCCTGCACAGGCTCCTCCTCCTCCTCCTCATTGGAGGGAATCGTCTCAGTCTCCGGTTGCTCCTGACCTCCCGAGGACCGGTTCCTCTCTTGTCTTTCCCCTTCCCGTACTGCCTTAATCATTTCGGTCACCACAGACGGTAAGATCATCTGCATGACCTGATGCACCTCTTCAACTACCGCCTCTTTCACCGAGGCCCTCAAGTTTGCACTCTCATCACCACCCTCCGGATGAGGGGTCTCGGGTTCTTCATGA
The DNA here is from genome assembly GCA_024085815.1 of Flaveria linearis. NCBI lineage: Eukaryota > Viridiplantae > Streptophyta > Magnoliopsida > Asterales > Asteraceae > Flaveria > Flaveria linearis. Next base: position 49,208,257 of record CM044011.1, on the reverse strand, counting down.
ACCACTTTTCAACTCTAGGCCTGCCTCTTTTGGGCCGCGATGCAGCACCAAGTCCATCACGCGAGGCTTTGGATGATCTACCACCTGCCATCCTCTAACACACACTAAAAGATTCAAACACCAACACGGTCATTCAAGGGAATAGCTCAGTTTATGTCAAGTATAGTAAGTCCCTAATTACAGTGGCCAGTTGTGTTTAGCCACTTACTTTACTCTTTGTACCCCGAGCATTACCTGTCCTGACTACATCAGTATCTAAATCTACTAGCAACACATAAACCACGTAACATGCGCACATAATACCGGTTAACATTAAAGAAAATACCTGATGGCACGCGGCTACTCAGATTGGCATCCCTTCCCTTTCCGTCCAATTCTCAGTTTAAGTTAAGGTTTATTTTGAAAGTATACTCGTTTCACTTAAACTTTGGCTCTGATACCAACTTGTAAGGCCCCGTTCCCGGGCACCTCACAGCTGGTCATCATCGCACTTAAAACACGTCATCATGAAATCTTTACTTAAATCATGCAGCGGAAACTGTGAAATAACTTTTCATTTTTCTATAAATGCTTATGCAAAGTAATACAACATTCATTACAAAATATCGTTTATTTGCATTACAATACAAAAGCATTAAACAAAAGAATGCCATCCAAAAAGAGCTGAGTAGCCGGCCCGTGCCATCCTCAGCAACATTACCTGCCAACTGGAAACACATAAAAAGTCAGCGTTGCTGAGTGAGTTCTAGTTTGATAATAAAACATACTTTTCTCTCATTAAAACCGTTCTTTACATACATGTGATCACACATCATACGTACACATATATAATATCATTATTATCTTCATCATTCGTTCGTTAACTTTCGTTCATTTAACGTACATCGTTAACATTCACATTCGTTACTTTCGTTCACATTCATTCATAAATTCTTACTTTCATTCGTATGTTCATTACATTCATTCATACGTTCATTACATTCATTCATATGTTCTTTACATTCATTCGTACGTTCATTACTTTTGATGACATGTACATTACCCCGAATATTGCACGAAGCTGGTTACTGGGCCTGAGGTCTTTCGGATACCTCGAACGTTGTGCACGAAGCTGACTCCAGTACCTAGGGCAAGTACATTCACCACTTATCTTTTCTCTTTCATTACGGATCAATGCCATGTGCTATCATCCAAACATGTGCATGAAGCTGGCTACTGGGTCTGAGGTCTTTTATAGACCTCGAACATTATGCACGAAGCTGACTCCAGTACCTAGGGCAAGCGGCAAGGATCCCATAAAAATGGTCAATCACAAGGATTAGACCCCCAGTATGCATCCTTCTGGGGTAGCTAAACCGCACAAGGTTGAGCTAACACCCTTCATTAGGTGTGAACCTCCATACGTTTGCTTGCAAGCCTTTCTTACTTTTATTCATTCATTCATTAATGCATGCATTCGTTCATCATGTTCCTCTTTCGATATCTTCCACTTTACGTTACATAATGCTTTTGTTTCATTCATTAACATAATACGTAAAGTTACAGAAAGATAAACATATATCATAAATAGGAACATCAACATACACTATAGCATCATCATACAAGGCATCATCATACATACTTAACATACATTATGCATAAACATGCAACATCATCATCATCATGCCCTACATACCCTCTAAGGCCTCCAAAGGTCATCTTACATGTACGTAAGGGAACTTCCACGTCAAAACTTACATCTGCACTTTCCCCCGAAAGTCAGTACTTTAACTATGTTCCTCCACGGGTACAACAACCCTATTTGGGCATATGGGCACCCTTCAGTCGCATGACCTCCATGCGACTGAACATCATGCGATTGGACCTATGCTGATGAGCACCTATGCGAATGAACACCCAATCGTGTGAATGGACTCTCAATCGTGCGAATGGACACTATGCGAATGGACCTCATGCGAATGAGCACCTATACGACTAGACTCTCAGTCGCATGACTCCCCATGCAACTGGACCCCTAGTCGTGCGACTGAACCTCAATCGTGCGACTAAGCCCCAATCGCCCTCCTGTCGGCCGTATGGCCTCCAGTCGGCCGTATGGCCTCCAGTCAGTCGCCCAGCCCTAACTGATGCAGAATGCAGTTTTCCCTTACCCAATCTGCCATTTTCAACCACCAAGCTCATCCAAACCCATTCTAAGCTCAAATTAACCATCCTAAACCTTAGGAATGCATACTGCAACACCATTGAAGCACACACAAGTCCAAGAACATACTCCAAACGCATCACACGCAAACACACCCAAATGGGTCAAACACACACACATACAAAAACGGGATTACTATGTGTTCCAGCCCCGAATCAGTTGAAAATGAGTAAAATAGGGGTCCTAGAACTCACACAAAAGACAAGAAGAAGAAGGGCTTCGTCTAGACTCGCCACACGACGATTTGGCACGCCTGAATCCACTCGAATCAAGCCTTTTCTCTCTTTTTCTCCCTTTCTCTCTTCTTTCTCTTTTTTTGGCTGAGTTTACAAAAGAGTGGGGAGGATGTGGCTATCCTCCCCCTCTCAATCCCCTATTTTACCACTTTTCCCCTGTTTTGGCAAGTTTGGTCCCCCGACTTTGGACTTTATTTCTTTTTCTTCTTTCGTCGGCTACATGGAAAATATCCGGGTGTTACAGGATGATATAAGATAATAAATGATTATAAATTACATGACAACAAATAGTTACATGATATGTTTCAGATCAGGGAACGATGGATTTCTAGGTTTTTTAGGGAATTTACAATGTGTTGTTTGATGAAAACCACATCAATGTCAGAGAGCGCAAACGCCTTTTTCAGAAGATATGCTAATCCTCAAAACACATTTCTACAGTTCATGGTGAGTTTTGAGAGGGCTATGGATGATCAACGTTATAACTAATGTAAACTTGATCATGATACAAGCAACAACACACCTTCGCTCAAGACTTAGCTTCAAATAGAACTGTAAGGCCCCGTTTCCGGGACACTTATAGCTGGCCATTCATCGCTCTTAATACATATAATTTCATTAACTTTAGTAAACATTGCAGCGGAATCAGTAAAATAACTTTTCATTTTACTATAAATGCTTTTGCAAGTTAATACAACATTCATTACAAAACATCATTTGTTCGTATTATAGTGTAAAAACATTATACAAAAGAAAGCCATCCAAAAGAGCTGAGTAGCCGCCTCGTGCCATTCTTAGCAACATTACCTGCCAACTGGAAACACATAAAAAGTCAGCGTTGCTGAGTGAGTTCTAGTTTTATAAATAAAATACTTTACTTTTGTTAAAACCAATTCTTTACTTTCATGCTATGACACATCATACGTACACATAGATAATATCATTATTATCTTCATCATTCATTATCTTTTACTTCTATATAGATCCTGTCAAACATTACCCTCTTCATGGCACGCATCCCTGATTACTGAGGTCGAGTGACAAGGATCCCGTTTAATACTGTATCATTATGTTTCTTCCATTCATTACTTTCATTATTTCATTCTTTAACTTTCATGCATTCATCGTACTTCTTTAACTTTCACATTCTTTCATCTTTTCATCATTTTCTTCTATCAAACCATAATCCGTACCCTTCTGTTCGTGGTACTAGGCCTAAGTCTATCATAGACCTTCTATAACGGTGCATCGTACCTCCTGGCCACGGTACCTAAGGTAAAGTTTAGGTGTACCATTGCCATATGCAATATCCTTCTGTATCGTCGTACTGGACCTAGGCCTATCATAGACCTTCTATAACGGTGCACCGCACCTCCTGGCCATAGTACCTAGGATATGCAGCAATGGTTCTATACAAATGGTCAATCATAGTGTCAAGCTTTACCCTCTTCATGGCACACAGCCACGATTACTGAGGTCGAAAGACAAGGATCCCATTTCGAGTCTGTCGCAACCATAACGTCGCTCAACCCATATATTTGCTTGCAAGCCTTTCTTACTCTCATTCTTTATTAATGCATGCATTCATTCATCATGTTCCTCTTTCATTATCTTTCACTTTACATTACATAATGCTTTCGTTTCATTCTTTAACATAACACGTAAAGTCACAGGAAAGATAAACATACACTATAATAAAGAACATCAACATACACAGTAACATCATCATACAGGGCATCATCATACATACGTAACATACATCATGCATAAACATGCAACATCATCATGCCCAACATATCCTCTAAGACCTCAACAATCATCTTACATGTACTTATGGGACTTCCATATCAAAACTTACATCTGCACCTTCCCTCGAAAGTTAGTAATTTAAACTATGCTCCTCCTCAGGTACAACAGCCCTATTGGGGCGTATGGGCACCCTTCAGTCGCATGGCCTCCATGCGAATGAACATCATGCGAATGGACTTAATGCAAATGAGCACCTATGCATATGGACCCTCAGTCGCATGACCCCCCATGCGACTGGACCCCTAGTCGTGCGACTGGACCCCCATTCGTGCGACTGGACCCCCAGTCGTGCCTCAATCGGCCGAATGGCCTACAGTCGGTCTCCTAGCCCTAGCTGACACAGAATGCAGTTCATCCTGAACCTATTCTGCCATTTTTGACCTCCAAGCTCATCCAAACTCATTCTAAGCCCAAAACAACCCTCCTAAACCTTAGGAATGCATACTATAACACCATTCAAACACACACAAGCCTGGAATCAAACTCCAAATGCATCACACGCAATCACACCCAAATGGGTCAAACACACACACATACAAAAACAGGTTTACTATGTGTTCCAGCCCCAAATCAGTTGAAAAAGAGTAAAATATGGGTCCTAGAACTCACAAAAACTACAAGAAGAAGAAGAGCTTCATCAAGACCCGCTACACGATGATATTGCACACTTGAATCCACCCGTACCAACTCTGTTTCTCTCTTTTCTTGCATTTCTCTCTTTTTTCTCTCTTCTTGCTGAAATGTGGGTGTGGGGAGAGGGTAAGGGCTGCCCTCTCCCTTCAAATATCTCCATTTATCCAACTTTCTCATGTTTTCAAGTTTGGTCCCTTGACTTTGGACTTTATATCTTTTTTTCTTTCTTCGGCTTCAAAGAAAATATCCGAGTGTTACAAGTCCACCCCCTTATATAGGTTTCAATCCCGAAACATGTTATTCCTTAAACAAATGTGGGTAATGTTGTCTCATTTCTTCTTCGGTCTCCCACGCTGACTCAGATCCCTTCCTGTGCTTCAACTGCACACACACAAGAGGAACCACTTTGTTTTTCAGCCTCTTCTCTTTTCGATCGATGACTGCCACTGGTTGCTCCACATAATTGAGCCGTTCGGTCACTTCAATATCCTCCAGTGGAACAATCATATCTTCATCTGCCAAACACTTCCTTAGATGAGATACGTGGAATGTCGGGTGAATTCCACTTAACTCATCTGGTAACTCCAATCTATAGGCCACCTCTCCTACTCGAGAAATGCTTTGGAAAGGCCCTATGTATCTTGGGCTCAACTTTCCCCACTTTCTGAACCGAATGATACCCTTCCAAGGTGAGACCTTCAACATCTGGTCACCCACTTGGAACTCAATCGGTCTACGTCGTTTATCAGCATACGAATTCTGTCTATCTTTGGTTGCCTTCATGAAGGCCTTGATCCTTCCAAGCTTTTCAGTCGTAGCCTCGATCACCGCGACACTCCCTAACTCTTTATGACCAATATCACCCCAACAAACGGGTGTCCTGCATGTCCTACCGTATAGCATCTCATTAGGTGGCATACCAATGCTGGCATGATAGCTGTTGTTGTATGAGAATTTAGCTAACGGTAAGTGGTCATCCCAACTTCCCCCAAAATCAATCACACATGCCCGAAGCATTTCCTCCAATATCTGAATGGTCCTTTTGGACTGACAATCAGTCTGGGATGATAAGCCGTGCTAATATATAACCTCGTCCCCATCACGTCATGGAATTTCTTCCAGAATTTAGATGTAAACCGGGTGTCACGATCGGACACAATAGACATCGGCACACCATGACGAGTTACAATCTCCTGCATGAATAGATCACCCAACCTCTCAGATGATAATGTCTCGTAGATTGGAAGAAAGTGAGCACTCTTCGTCAAGCGGTCAACAATCACCCATATAGCATCATACCCTTTCGGGGTACGCGGCAGCTTTGTAATGAAATCCATGGTGATGTGCTCCCACTTCCATTCCGGTATATCCAAAGGTTGGATCTTCCCATACGGCTTCTGATACTCGGCCGTCACGTGCAAGCAAGTAAGGCACTTACTCACATACTCCGCCATGTCACGCTTCATACCTGACCACCAATAATCTTTTTCATGTCTTGGTACATCTTTGTAGCAATGAGATGAATAGAGTATCGAGTCTTATGAGCTTTGTCCATAATCTTCATGCGTAGATCCCTAAAATGAGGAATCCACATCCGCCCGAATCAGGTTTTAACACCAAGTGTGTTTTCACCCAATTCTACAACCAACCTCTCATCCTTTCAGAGTTAAGATGATCTTCTTTCAATGCCTCACCTTAAAAGCCCTTGACTTGCTTCATCACATCAGAGGTCATAATCAGCTGGTACGCTTTCAACTGAATCGGCTCGGGCCTCTCTTTTCGGCTAAGGGCGTCCGCCACCATGTTGGTTATGCCCAGATGATAATGGATCTCGCAATCATAATCCTTTATAAACTCTAACCATCTTCTCTGACTCATGTTCAAGTCCTTCTGCTCGAAGAAATACATCAAACTCTTATGGTCAGTGAAAATGGTGCACTTCCTCCTGTGGAGATAGTGCCTCCAAATCTTTAGTGCAAAGACCACAGCTACTAGCTCCAAGTCCTGAGTAGGATAGTTAACCTCATGAACCTTCAACTGTCGGGATGCGTAGGCTATAACTTTTCCTCTCTGTATAAACACACACCCCAACCCCGAGTAGGAAGCATCCGAATAAACCACCTGATCTTCACTTCCATTGGGTAATGACAGAACAGGAGCTTGAGTCAACCTCCTCTACAATTCTTCGAACTCCTTCTCTTGAGCTTGACCCCATACAAATTTCACATCTTTCCGGGTCACTTGGTTAGTGGAGAAGCTATCTTGGAAAAGTCTTGGATGAATCTCCTGTAGTAACCCGCCAAACCCAAGACACTACGGATCTCGGATGGTGTCTTTGGAGACTTCCATTGCATCACCGCTTCCACCTTTGTCAGATCCACCATAATCCTCTCCAGATTCACCACGTGACCCAAGAATTGAACCTCGCGCAACCAAAATGCGTATTTGGAGAACTTGGCATACAACTTCTCCCTTCTCAACGTCTCCAACACCTCTTGAATGTGACCGGCATGCTCTATCTCTCTCTTTTAATAAATCAGGATATCATCAATAAACACAATCACTGATTTATCTAACATCGGCCGACACACTCGGTTCATCAAGTCCATAAAAGCAGCTGGCGCGTTGGTCAAATCAAAAGACATAATGAGGAACTCGTAATGATCATAATACGTGTGAAAAGCTATTTTACAAATATCCTACTCTTTAACCTTTAGCTGATGGTAGCTAGATAGAAGATCTATCCGTGAAAACCAACTGGCACCTTGAAGCTGATCAAACAAATCATCAATTCTCCGTAAGGGGTATCGGTTCTTCACCGTCAACTTGTTCAGCTCAAGGTAGTCTATACACATCCTCATGCTGCTGTCTTTCTTCCTTACGAATAGGACCGGAGCACCCCAAGGAGAGATACTCAGTCTAATAAGCCCCTTATCAAGCAGTTCTAGCAATTGCTCCATCAACTCCTTCATCTCAGTCGGAGCCAAACGATACGGTGCCTTGGCAACAGGTTGGGCACCTGGTATCAGATCAATCTGAAACTCAATCTCTCGGTTAGGTGGCACTCCTGATATGTCTTCTAGGAACACGTCTAGAAAGTCACACACCACCGGAACATCAGATAGTTGTGGTGTTGGTGTTTCCACATCCTTTACATAACACAAGTAGACGCTACATCCACACCTCATACACTTTCCCGCCACTGCCATTGAGATTACTTTCGAGATCGTCGTGACCCGATCCCCATAAACAATTACCGAACTCCCGTCAGGCGCTATCAAACGAATCATCTTCTTGCGACACACTATATTTGCCTCGAAGTCCTCCAACCAATCCATCCTAAGAACCAAATCGAAACCACCTAGGATCATCACAAATGGTCTAACAGGAAACTTATGACCTTCTAATTCCACATCACAGTTCTCTATCATCTCGGAAATCATGGTAGACTTACCTATGGCAGTTTCTACATCAAAGGGCGCGTCAACACGTCTACTACTAACAGGCAGTTTAGCACAGAAAGCAGTAGAAACAAAACTTTTACTAACACCCGAATCAAATAACGCAGAAGCTAAAGTTTGGTTCACTAGAAATGTACCGGACACAACATCAGGGTCCGTCCTAGCTTCCTATTGTGTCATAGTGAATGCCCTGGCACTCGCTCTCGGTCCTTCACTCCCCATATTCTTCACTCTAGAACCCTTGGCCCTGGGCTTCTTACAATCCTTACTTACGTGGCCCTCCCCGTCATAATTAAAACACCGGACCGCACGACAGTCCTTGGCTATATACCCCGGCTTCCCACATCTGAAGCACATGTTCGACCCCAGCCTACAATCGCCACTATGCTCTCTCCCACACCTACCGCACTTCTTCATACCCGCACCCGATATGACCACACGGCGGTCATCCACCCGTGCCTTCTTATTACCCGTCGATGCATCACCTCGACCAAACCTCTTCCCACTCCAGTTTCGATCACCACCACCCTTCCTGTGTGACATCCGTCACCAAAAGATCCGTCAATTAACGTGTGTCTGTTAACTTTTCTTTGAACGCTCATTTCTCATTTTCGTAATCTATTCGTGTGGATATTATACTTACTTTATCATCGTTGTGCTTGTGACATCACCGTAAACGTATGCTACATTTAAAAGTTTTACAAATTTTATCATTGTCATCATTAAATATACCATATTTATATAGTATTATTGTCATTGATAAAACCATTATTAAGCTATGAATATCATTAATTACCTTTATCGTGAATATAACTAGCCGATTTAAGTCGTTTTCATGAATATAACTAGCCGATTTAAGTCTTTTTCAAACGAATATCATTAATTACCTTTATCATGAATATAACTAGCCGATTCCAGCCCTAGCTACCATATTTCATCTTCTTCTTCATCTTCTTCTCCTTCCATTTTCTCCTCCTCCTTACACCGAACCACCATGTTTCTTCGCGTTTTCACCGGCAAAGCCTCGGCTACAGCTGAGACTACTCCTTTCTTGCAGGTAGACGACCTTGGTCGTACCTTTTTGCTCGTTTACTGCTGCACTTTTAGGGTTTTGGGTGCTCGGGGCCAACCCGAGCACATGAGGTCGCGTGGGTGCGTGTGTTGCCTTTCTGCATGTTCTTCTTGTTTGTACATGTTTGAAATGTGTTTCTGGAAGTCCTTGTGGTGTAAATCTCATGCATGGAGCAGCGAAGGCTGCTCTGCACTTCTGCAGTCGCGATTCTGCTATTCAGGTGACTGGGTCTGCCGTGCGACTGAGCCGTGCGACTGGGTGTGTCGTGCTACTAAGCCGTTCGACTGGGTGTGTCGTACGACTGAGTCGTGTGACTGTGTCTATCATGCGACTGAGTCATGTGATTATGTGTGTGTTGTGTGATTGAGTCAGGCGACTGTGTGTGTCGTGCGATTGATTCTATGCGGATGAATGTGTGCGATTGTGTGTGTGTCGCACGACTGCATGCTGAGTCGTACGAATGAAGGTTCAGTTGTATGAATGAAGCTGATTCATGCGAATGAAGGTTGATTTGTACGTATGGATGTTAAGTGTGCGACTAAGGGTTGTGTGGTACGACTGAAGGCCGAATCACACGAATGGAGGTCCATTTGTACGAATGTAGCTGATTCGTATGAATGAAGGTTGATTTATGCGGATGGAGTGTTGAGTCATGCGTCTGGTCCAGTCGTGCGATTGGAGTTATTGTGTGTGAGTTTCCTCTTGTGTGTGGTGTGTGTTTTCGTGTGATGTTAAGGTGACATCGACACGGGTACCGTTGCTAATGATGATCTTTAAAATTGACACTATCAAACTTATTAATGTTATTCCGAAATCAAATCAACATAACATTTTACAATTATCAACAATCGATTTGCAACGCTAATATTTGCTAAGTATTTCTCTAATAACAATGACATTTTTTTAAACAAAGATCATCGGCAATGGCAACGATTTCTAGTACATGGATTTACATAAGATCTAATACGTATGTCTGCTTGTGTGCGTTACACGCGATTGAACCAATGCAACCCGAACCGACCGGACGTTATTACTTACTTTATACGTAACATTAATGCTTAACAATAACTGTCAATAGGTGTTTGACTGTTTACTACATACAACATTTGGAAACTTTGATCATTCATACTTACCACTTAACAAGTGAGTTTCGTGGCCCCTTTTTATGCTTATACAATATTTCAATCATTTACAAACATGGGGAAAAGTGTGATCACCCACTTTCTTATGATGTACAATTTACATACTTGGAATCAACATGATACTGTTTTGTGAGTACTTATCTGATACATACATGAGTCATTAATTACATATATTGCATCTCTATTATTAACAATGTGTTATGACAATCCCTTCTCGTTACATCCCTGTGTTTCCGCTCTCAGCGGAGGTGTGGCAGACTGGTATCAGAGCCATTGGTTATAGAGAATTAGGCAAATCAGTTGACCTAGACTATAACCTTCATATAGAATGCATGCTAGGATTGGCTTGCATCTGATATTACATGTATGTTCCTCTATACTTGTTCTTTATCTCTATACTTGTTCTTTGTCTCTATGTCTTGTTATCTGACCATCCTGAGGAAGGCACTATCAGATGCAAGCCAATCCTAGCATGCATTCTACATGAAGGTTCCTAGGTTATAGTCTAGGTCAAGTGATTTGCCTAATTCTCTATTACCAATGGCTCTGATACCAGTCTGTCACATCTGGAGGAAGGCACAATGTTAGTATTTTGGTTATGTGAATCAATTACAAGTGTATGCTTATGGCTATGTTGTCGTGAATATTGACTAAACATGACACAAGTTTCCTTTGTGTCGGGTATCATCATGACACACTTTATCATTAATTACATATATTGCATCTCTATTATTAACAATGTGTTATGATGATCCCTTCTCGTTACATCCCCGTGTTTCCGCTCTCAGCGGGGGTGTGACAGACTGGTATCAGAGCCATTGGTTATAGAGAATTAGGCAAATCACTTGACCTAGACTATAACCTAGGAACCTTCATGTAGAATGCATGCTAGGATCGGCTTGCATCTGATATTACATGTATGTTCCTCTATACTTGTTCGTTATCTCTATACTTGATCTTTGTCTCTATGTCTTGTTATCTGACCATCCTAAGGAAGGCACTATTACTCTTACTCTTTCCTCAAGGGATGCCTTTTCTGGAATATTTCATTCCTATGCGCGCCGCGTTATACTATTAGGTTGGGATACCTGACCTGAAGGGATCTTCACAGATCACATGAATCGTTGATCCCGGATATTGAGTCCGACCCTGAGATAGTTATGCCTGAGGTCCCGAAAGAAGTAGGGATAGGCAACTTTTGTTAGACTAATTGAGCTTATGTGCTTGGATTCTATTTGTTATGGTGGACTACTATTGCAATGCTATTGGTTCATGGACATGAGAACATTACATGACCCGTGCATGATGAATGGTGTTAACACTGTGATATTAGCTTAGGTGGGTGAAGCCAAGGGTGACCATGCAAGGCAAATTACCATTATGGGTGCACACGTAATTGCAATTTGCAGTGCATGTGAAGCCTGGCTAATCTTACGATGAGGTAACGATCATAGTTAGTACAAGTCTTCCATTCTATATCTTAGGACACTCATTCTAGTAATACCTTATAAATGGTGATAAAACATTTATAACCTCTACTATCACTTAAGTCCTATTCTACTTAGAGCCTTCGTGGGATTTCAATTATGATATAGATTTTATAATTCATGAAACATTTCTCAGCTTAGCATTTCAATAACTATGGAACTGATTAAATGCTTAGAATAAATGTGGACTTCAAATAAATGTAGAAGAGTGATGATACTCTCTACACATACATTACGTTGTTTATTGGGATGATGTTAAGGAAATCGGATGTCATGTAACCGGTTTAAGCATCATTGTAGATATATCGTGGATGTGGTGGGAACGCTGCAGGGAACCCTATATATAAGCATCACCGGTATACTAAGGATGTGCTTGAACTGGGCTACGTGATGATCTTGATTAATTGGAGCATGAAATGTTGGAACTTGATGAGTGGAGTTATATGTGTATCTTAAAGTGACTAAAGTTTACATGTTTACTCCTTTATGATTAGTAAATGCCGCCTCGAAGAGTCACCCGTAGTACAAATCGCGAAGGTGAGACCCCACAGGGCAGAGGAAGAGGTAGGCCACCAAGAACAGGTGGTGGTCCCGCCGGCAACAACCAGGGAACTGAAAACCCCGATATAGCTGCCATGATCGCTCAGCAGCTAGCCGCACTGATTCCTACGATAGTGACCCAAGTGAGTGACACTCTTCTGAATCATAATCTCCACGGGGATAATGATACTAACAATGAGCATAACCAAGGAACAGGGTAAGATACTGAGAATGGTGGAACAGCGGGTAATGAAACTGGGATTGTTAATACAAGACGGGGATGTTCATTTAAGGAGTTTGTGGCCTGTAAACTGAAAGAATTTGATGGGAAAGGTGGAGCGATAGCTCTAACTAGGTGGCTTGAGAAGATGGAGGTCGTCATTGATATCAGTGAATGCTTAGACAGCCAAAAGATTAAGTATGCTATGTGTTCACTACAAGGAAAAGCACTAACTTGGTGGAACACACAGATTCAAGCAAGGGGAAGAGAATCAGCAATGCAGATGACTTGGGATGAGTTTAAAGCATTGATCACTGAAGAATACTGTCCCCTCAATGAGATGTAGAAGTTGGAGCAGGAGTTATGGAATCATGCTATGGTAGGAGCTGGGCACGCAGCTTACACTGATCGTTTTCATGAGTTAGCAAGATGGGTTCCACATCTGGTGACTCCAGAATCCTAGAGGATCGAAAGGTACATTTGGGGAATTGTGCCTCAAATCCGGGCAATGGTAATAGTAGCAGCCCCTCCTACTATTCAGAGTGCGATTCTAAAGGCTGGTACTTTAACAGATGAGATGGTGAGAACTAGGGTTCTAGGGAAAGGAGCTGAAAAGAGGAAGGATGTTGGAGAAGCAAGCAGGTCGAGTGTAGGGAAGCTTGACAAACGGGCTAAGACAACCAGAAATTTTATGGTCGTGACACAGGGCAAGAGAGAGTATGTCAGGACGCACCCCAAATGTGATAGGTGCAACTATCATCATCCCCCAGCAATGTCATGTCGGGTGTGTGTGAACTCTAGACGCCCGGGGCATCTAGCGAAAGACGTAGAGTAGCGCCGAATCTGGTGGCACCGGTCAACGCAGTTAACCCCGCCGGGAATGCCAGGGTCTGTTATGAGTGTGGAAACCCGGGTCACTACCGGAACATGTGCCCCAGACTGAATCGGGCGCCGGGTCAGCAAGGAAACAACCAACCACTAGTGGTGGCCATAGCTGGTAATCAAGGCCAGGGGAATCAAGGAAATACTGCCAGAGGACGTGCGTTCGTTATAGGAGCAAATGACGCCCGTCAGGACCCGAACATCGTTACGGGTACCTAATTGCTCAATCACCACTTCGCATTTATATTATTCGATACTGGAGCAGACAATAGTTTTATATCTTTTGAATTTGCTCACTTGCTTGCCTTGAACCCTATTAGGCTAGAAACTAACTACACCGTAGAAATGGCTAACGGTAGAGTGGTACAGGCCGATGAGATTATTAGAAAGTGCTCGATGATATTGGAGGACCATGCCTTCTATATAGACTTAATACCTTTTGAGCTAGGAAGTTTCGATGTGATTATGGGAATGGATTGGTTGTCGAAACACGGAGCTGAGATTGTTTATCGGGAGAAAGTAGTACGAATCCCCATGCCAAACCGGAAAGTACTCAGGATTCAAGGAGAACGATCGGCGAGAACCCCAAAGCTTATTTCTTGCATGAAGAAACGTCAATGTTTACGAAAGCAGTGTTACGCGTTTCTGGCCCATGTAGTGGAAAAGAAAGAAGAGGACAACAAGTTGGTACATATTCCTGTGGTACGAGACTATCTAGGTGTATCCCTGATGACTTGTCGGGTTTGCCTCCTCCACGCCAAGTGGAATTTCGTACGCCAAGTAATTTCGTATAGAGTTGGTTCCTGGAGCTACGCCGGTAGCAAACACCGTATCGGTTGGCACCATCAGAAATGCAAGAGTTATCTAGCCAATTACAAGAACTACTGGAGAAGGGTTTTATTCAGCCGAGTCACTCACCATGGGGAGCACCGGTATTATTTGTCAAAAAGAAAGATGGGTGGTTCCGTATGTGCATCGATTATTGTGAGCTGAACAAATTGACCATGAAAAACCGATATCCTCTTCCCAGAATCGACGATTTGTTCGATCGGCTGCAAGGAGCCTCGTATTTCTCCAAGATCGACCTTCGTTTGGGATACCATCAACTAAGGGTTTTCGAGGATGACATACCGAAAACAGCGTTTAGGACTCATTATGGGCACTATGAGTTCTTAGTCATGCTGTTCGGACTGACTAATGCACCAGCTGTGTTCATGGATCTCATGAATCAAGTGTGTAAACCTTACCTGGATAAGTTTGTGATTGTATTCATAGATGACATACTCATCTACTCCCGATCAAAAGAGGATCATGAAGAACACCTTCGGGCAATACTAGAACTGTTACGGGAAGAGAAACTTTTCGCCAAGTTCTCAAAGTGTGAGTTTTGGTTACGAGAAGTGAATTTTTTGGGGCATGTGGTTAATGAGGACGGGATTCATGTAGATCCCGGTAAGATTGAAGTGGTGAAGAAATGGGAAGCACCCCAGACACCTTCAGAAACATGGCAATTCTTAGGATTGGCCGGATATTATCGACGCTTCATTGCGAATTTTTCAAAGATCGCTCAACCATTAACACTGCTGACTCAGAAAGACAAGAAATTTGATTGGGGACACGCACAAGAGCAAGCGTTCCAAACACTGAAAGAAAAGTTGTGCAATGCACCGATATTGTCCCTCCCTGACGGAATCGATGATTTTGTGGTGTACTACGATGCTTCACATCAAGGATTGGGTTGTGTGCTAATGCAGGAGGATAAGGTGATTGCCTACACCTCACGATAACTTAAAGTGCATGAAAAGAACTATTCGACTCATGATCTGGAGTTGGGCGCTGTGGTATTTGAACTTAAGATATGGAGGCATTACTTGTATAGAACCAAATGCATCATTTACACGGATCAGAAGAGCCTTCAACATATCTTGGATCAGAAAGAACTCAATATGCATCAGCGACATTGGGTAGAGTTACTTAGTGACTACGATTGTGAAATCCGGTATCATCCGGGGAAAGCAAACGTGGTGGCTGACGCTTTAAGCCGCAAAGAACGCGTGAAACCACTACGTGCTCGAGCGTTGGGATTGACTATTCAAATGAATCTAAAAGCTTAGATCCAAATTGCACAAAGTGAGGCATTGAAAGAAGAAAACCTTACGGGAGAAGAATTCTGAGGGTTGGATAAACAGATGATTTGCAAGGATGATGGTATACAGTACTTCATGGATTGTATATGGGTACCAGAATGGGGAGGTGTACGTACCTTGGTCTTGGATGAAGCGCACAAGACATGATATTCCGTTCATCCTGGTGTGGACAAGATGTACCACGATCTTAAGGATCTGTACTGGTGGCCAGGCATGAAGAAAGACATAGCTATGTATGTGAGCAAATGCTTGTCATGCTTGAAAGTTAAGGCTAAACACCAGAAACCATCGGGATTATTACAGCAACCGGAAATTCCTGAATAGAAATGGGAAAACATAGCCACGGATTTTATTACCAAACTTCCTAGAATGAGTAGTGGGCACGACTCAATATGGGTTGTAGTGGATCGAATGACAAAGTCAGCTCATTTCTTGCCGATCCGAGGGGATTACAAGATGGAAAAGTTGGTGAGATTGTACATAAAGGAGGTTGTGGCAAGGCACGGAGTGCCGGTGTCGATCATATCCGACCGTGACAGCCGATTTACTTCATGATTTTGGTAGACACTACAGAAAGCGATGGGCACTCGATTAGATATGAGTACTGCCTACCACCCACAAACAGATAGTCAAAGTGAACGAACAATACAAACATTGGAAGACATGCTCAGGTCTTGTGTAATCAACTTTGGTGGTAGATGGGACACTCACTTACCATTGATTGAGTTCTCTTACAACAACAGCTACCATACGAGCATTGGATGCGCTCCATTTGAAGCATTGTATGGGAGGAAATGTAGATCTCCAGTTTGTTGGACAGAGATTGGTGAAAGCCAGCTAACAGGCCCAGAGATCATTCAGGAAACAACAGACAAGATTTTCCATATCAAAGATAGACTAAAAGCAACCAGAGATTGCCAAAAGAGCTATGTGCCGACAACCGTCAGAAGCCTCTAGAGTTTAACATTGGGGATCGAGTTTTACTCAAGGTCTTTCCTTGGAAAGGGATCGTTTGATTTGGAAAGAAAGGGAAGTTAGCCCCAAGATACGTAGGACCATTCGAGGTTATAGAAAGAATCGGTCCAGTGGCTTACCAATTAAGGTTGCCACAAGAACTTAGCGGTGTACATGATACTTTTCACGTTTCGAACCTCAAAAAGTGTTTGGCCAACGAGTCTCTTCATGTACCAATTGAGGAAATCAAAATCGATGAAAAGCTTCATTTTATCGAAGAACCTATAGAGATCATGGACCGAAAGGTCAAACGATTAAAGCGCAGCAAGATACCGATCGTCCGCGTGAGATGGAACTCCCAACGAGGACCAGAGTTTACATGGGAATGAAAAGATCAAATGAAACTCAAATATCCACATCTATTCGAGGATGACACTACTGGACCTAACACCAGTTGAATTTCGAGACGAAATTCTCTCAACTTGGGATACTGTGACATCCGTCACCAAAAGGTTCGTCAATTAACGTGTGTCTGTTAACTTTTCTTTGAACGCTCATTCCTCATTTCCATAATCTATTCATGTGGATATTATACTTACTTTATCATCGTTGTGCTTGTGACATCATCATAAACATATGTTATATTTAAAACTTTTACAACTTTTATCATTGTCATCACTAAACATACCATATTTATATAATATTATTGTCATTGATAAAACCATTATTAAACTACGAATATCATTAATTACCTTTATCATGAATATAACTAGCCGATTTAAGTCGTTTTCAAGCGAAGCAAAATTTGGGAACTCGGGGGCTAATTGCAGGGACCAAATGTGACATTTTGCCAAACTGGCGCTGGGTATAAATACCCATATTCTAGCCCTAGCCACCACATTTCATCTTCTTCTTCATCTTCTTCTTCTTCCATTTTCTCCTCCTCCTTGCACCGAACCGCCCCGTTTCTTCGCGTTTTCACCGGCAAAGCCTCGGCTATAGATGAGACCACTCCTTTCTTGCAGGTAGACGACATTGGTCGTCCCTTTTCTTGCTCGTTTACTGCTGCACTTCTAGGGTTTCGGGTGCTCGGGGCCAACCCAAGCACATGAGGTCGCGTGGGTGCGTGTGTTGCCTTTCTAAGTGTTCTTCTTGTTTGTACATGTTTGAAATGTGTTTCTAGAAGTCCTTGTGGTGTAAATCTCATGCATGGAGCAGCCGAAGGCTGCTCTGCACTTCTGTAGTCACGATTCTGCTATTCAGGCGACTAGGTCTGCCGTGCGACTGAGCCGTGCGACTGGGTGTGTCGTGCGACTGAGTCGTGCGACTGTGTCTATTGTGCGACTGAGTCATGCGATTGTATGTGTGTCGTGCGATTGAGTCAGGCGACTGTGTGTGTCGTGCGATTGAGTCTGTAAGAATGAATGTGTGCGATTGTGCGTGTGTCGCACGACTGCATGCTGAGTCGTACGAATGAAGGTTCAGTTGTACGAATGAAGCTGATTCATGCGAATGAAGGTTGATTCATACATATGGATGTTAAGTCGTGTGACTGAGGTTTGTGTGGTACAACTGAAGGCCGAATCGCACGAATGGAAGTCCATTCATACGAATGTAGCTGATTCATATGAATGAAGGTTGATTCGTGTGGATGGAGTGTTGAGTCGTGCGTCTGGTCCTATCGTGCGACTGGATTTGTTGTGTGTGAGTTTCCTCTTGTGTGTGGTGTGTGTTGTCGTGTGATGTTAAGGTGACATCGACACGGGTACCGTTGCTAATGATGATCTTTAAAATTGACACTATCAAACTTATTAATGTTATTCCGAAATCAAATCAACATAACATTTTACAATTATCAACAATCGATTTGCAACGCTAATATTTGCTAAGTATTTCTCTAATAACAATGACATTTTTTTAAACAAAGATCATCGGCAATGGCAACGATTTCTAGTACATGGATTTACATAAGATCTAATACGTATGTCTGCTTGTGTGCGTTACACGCGATTGAACCAATGCAACCCGAACCGACCGGACGTTATTACTTACTTTATACGTAACATTAATGCTTAACAATAACTGTCAATAGGTGTTTGACTGTTTACTACATACAACATTTGGAAACTTTGATCATTCATACTTACCACTTAACAAGTGAGTTTCGTGGCCCCTTTTTATGCTTATACAATATTTCAATCATTTACAAACATGGGGGAAAAGTGTGATCACCCACTTTCTTATGATGTACAATTTACATACTTGGAATCAACGTGATACTGTTTTGTGACTACTTATCTGATACATACATGAGTCGTTGTGTATTACTTCTTTACAACCATTTAATTCCGGTGTTGGAACCGACGGATAGGTATTGGTAGTACTACTGGGTTGACACCCCCATCCTCGTTTGTTGGTATACTAGTTGGTACCAATAGTGGCCAAGAACGGGCCCTTGGGTGAATATATTCCGACAAGTTACTATGTGTACGTCATTAGGTTTGGTTGTAAAGCTCATGGTTATGTGATTCTGCTTACTTATAACTGTATGCATGGTATTTCACAATAATTACTATACAGCAACAATTACTTATTTACTATTTAAACCTGCGAGCTCACCAACAAATTTTGTTGACCATTTTGAGCATATCTTTTCAGGTGACAATGCTAATTGAAGTTTTAGGTGTGCTGCCTTAGTGGAGACCCTAGGATGAATTTTTGAGGCTAAACATACTTGACAAACATTCATTTTGAATCATTGTTGTAGCCTATTAAACAATCTTCATACTTTTGATACTTGTTCTTGGGTTGTGGGAATTACATTACAATGTTAATATTTTGGTTATGTGAATCAGTTACAATTGTATGCTTATGGCTATGTTGTTGTGAGTACTGACTAAACACGACACAAGTCTCCTTTGTGTCGGGTGTCGTCATGACACGCTTTATCATTAATTACATATATTGCATCTCTATTATTAACAATGTGTTATGACGATCCCTTCTCGTTACATCCCCGTGTTTCCGCTCTCAGCGGGGGTGTGACATCCTGCTACCCTCAGCCACCACCACAACAGCCCTCTCATATATAACCTCCCTACCAAATCCACTGCCGAATTAAACATGCTCGGTCGGGCAGCAATCATGTGCCTGCGAATATCCACTGGCAAACTCTGAATGTATCTCTTAATCTTCCGTGACAGAGGCGTCACCTGATTCGGCACCAGACGTGCCATCTCATTGAACTTCGTGGTGTAATGCTAATGTGTCATGGTTCCTGCCTCCAGTTGCAGAAACTCCCTCTCAACCTTATCCATTTCCCTGTGAGGACAGAACTCCTCAATAACCAACTTCTTCAGCTCCGACCATCTCATCCTCCCAATAGCCCTGCTGCCCTCGGCTTAGACTATATTATCCCACCAGCACAGAGCCGAGTCCACAAAAGAGTGAGCAGCAAACTTTACTTTTTGATCCTCGCAACACTCGCTGATGTTCAAAACAGCTTCCATTTCTCTCACCCACCGGTGAGCAGCAGCAGCAGTGTTGTTACCATCAAAAGTAGTGGGCTTGCATCGTTGAAACGCCCCATAGTTACAGCCTCGTGCCACCTCCTGCACAGACTCTTCTTCCTCCTCCTCTTCATCATCAGAGAGAACCGTTTCAGGCTCCAGATGTTCCCTTCCTCCCAAGGACCTGTTCCACTCTTTCCGTTCTCCTTCCCGTACAACCTTAATCACTTCAGTCACCACAGACGGTAAGATCGTCTGCATGACTTGATGAACCTCCTCCACTATAGCCTCCTTTACCGAGGCTCTCAGATTGGTGCTCTCATCTACACCCTCCGGGTGAGGGTCTCGGGTTCTTCAGGAACCACCTTTTCAACTCTTGGCCTGCCTCTTTTGGGTCGCGATGCAGCACCAAGTCCACCACGTGAGGCTTTGGACGATCTACCACCGGCCATCCTCTAACACACACTGAAAGATTCAAACACCAACACGGTCATTCAAGGGATAGCTCAGTTTATGTCAAGTATAGTAAGTCCCTAATTACAGTGGCCAGTTGTGATTAGCCACTTACTTTACTATTCATATCCCAAGCATTACCTGTCCTTACTACATCAGTATTTAAATCTACATACAACACATAACCACATACCATGCGCACAAAATACCAGTTAACATTAACGAAAATACCTGATGGCACGCAGCTACTCAGATTGGCATCCCCTCCCTTTCCGTCCCATTCTCAGTTTAACTTTAGGTTTATTTTGAAAATTTATCCGTTTCACTTAAACTTTGGCTCTGATACCAACTTGTAAGGCCCCGTTTCCGGAACGCTTACAGCTGGCCATTCATCACTCTTAAAACATACAATTTCATTAACTTTAGTAAACATTGCAGCGTAATCAGTGAAATAACTTTTCATTTTACTATAAATGTTTTTGCAAGTTAATACAACATTCATTACAAAACATCGTTCGTTTGTATTACAGTGCAAAAACATTATACAAAAGAATGACATCCAAAAGAGCTGAGTAGCCGCCCCGTGCCATCCTCAGTAACATTACCTGCCAACTAGAAACACATAAAAAGTCAGCATTGCTGAGTGAGTTCTAGTTTTATAAATAAAATACTTTACTTTCATTAAAACTGTTTCTTTACTTTCATGCTATCACACATCATACGTACACATAGATAATATCATTATTATCTTCATCATTCATTATCTTTTACTTCTATATGGATCCTGTCAAACTTTACCCTCTTCATGGCACATAGCCCTTATTATTGAGGTCGAGTGACAAGGGTCCCATTTCATACTGTATCATTTTGTTTCATCCGTTCATTACTTTCATTCGTTTATTCTTTAACTTTCATTCATTTATCATATGTCTTTAACTTTCACATTCTTTCATCTTTTCATCATTTTCTTCTATCAAACCATAATCCTTACCCTTCTGTTCATGGTACTAGGCCTAAGTCTATCATAGACCTTCTATAACAGTGCATCGCACCTCCTGGCCACGGTACCTAAGGTAAACTTTAGGTGTACCATTGCCATATGCAATATCCTTCTGTATCATGGTACTGGACCTAGGCCTATCATAGACCTTCTATAACGGTGCACCGCACCTCCTGGCCACAGTACCTAGGATATGCAGCAATGGTTCTATACAAATGGTCAATCACAGTGTCAAGCTTTACCCTCTTCATGGCACACAGCCACGATTACTGAGGTCGAAAGACAAGGATCCCATTTCGAGTCTGTTGCAACCACAAGGTCACTCACCTCATATATTTTCTTGCAAGCCTTTCTTACTCTCATTCTTTATTAATGCATGCATTCATTCATCATGTTCCTCTTTTTTATCTTTCACTTTACGTTACATAATGCTTTTGTTTCATTCTTTATCATAACACGTAAAGTCACAGGAAAGATAAACATACACTATAATAAGGAACATCAACATACACAGTAACATCATCATACAGGGCATCATCATACATACGTAACATACATCATGCATAAACATGCAACATCATCATGCACAACATATCCTCTAAGACCTCAACAATCATCTTACATGTACTTACGGGGACTTCCACGTCAAAACTTACCTCTGCACCTTCCCCCAAAAGTCAGTAATTTAAACTATGCTCCTCCTCGGGTACAACAGCCCTATTTGGGCGTATGGGCACCCTTCAGTCGCATGGCCTCTATACGACTGAACATCATGCGAATGGACTTAATGCGAATGAGCACCTATGCGTATGGACCCTCAGTCGCATGACCACCCATGCGACTGGACCCCCATTCGTGCGACTGGACCCCCAGTGTTGCGGCTGGACCCCCAGTGTTGCGGCTGGACCCCCAGTGTTGCGGCTGGACCCCCAGTGTTGCGGCTGGACCCCCAGTGTTGCGGCTGGACCCCCAGTCGGGCGACTGGACCCCCAGTCGGGCGACTGGACCCCCAGTCGGGCGACTGGACCCCCAGTCGGGCGACTGGACCCCCAGTCGAGCCTCAATTGGCCGAATGGCCTCTAGTTGGTCGCCTAGCCCTAGCTGATGCAGGATGTAGTTCATCCCGAACCCAATCTGCCATTTTTGACCTCCAAGCTCATCCAAACTCATTCTAAGCCCAAATTAACCCTCCTAAACCTTAGGAATGCGTACTATAACACTATTCAAGCACACATAAGCCCGGAATTAAACTCCAAACGCATCACACGCAATCACACCCAAATGGGTCAAACACACACACATACAAAAACAGGTTTACTTTGTGTTCCAACCCCAAGTCAGTTGAAAACGAGTAAAATAGGGGTCCTAGAACTAACACAAACTACAAGAAGAAGAAGAGCTTCGTCTAGACCCGCTACACGATGATTTTGCACACTTGAATCCACCCGAACCAACTTTTTTTCTTTCTTTTCTTCCTTTTCTCTCTTCTTTCTCTCTTCTTGCTGAAATGTGGGTGTGGGGAGAGGGTAAGGGCTGCCCTCTCCCTTCAAATATCTCCATTTCTCCAACTTTCTCGTGTTGGCGAGTTTGGTCCCTCGACTTTGGACTTTATTTCTTTTTCTTCTTTCGTTGGCTTCAAAGAAAATATCCGGGTGTTACAAGAACATTTTACTGCCAAGGTGTACACACATAATATGTTTAAGGAGGTTAGAAAAGAAATTTTGAAGGGTGACACATCATGTGCAATCAAAAATTTTACCACTAAAGAGATCCATGATCTATACACCGTTAGGTATAAAGATAAGAGTACGTGTTAAGTTAATGACTTTAAGGTAATAAAATGCTTTTAAATGTGAATTATTTATCGCATATTATTCATAATACACATCTAACTTCTTAGATATTTTCACTATTAACAGGTTACCATCAATAATAAAACTCGTGAGACGGGATGCAGCTCCCTAAACTTTGACATAATTGGGTTCGTTTGCAGACATCTTTTCTACGTATTTAAGTATTTAGATTTCAAAGTTATCCCAGATAGATATGTCCTGAGACGATGGAGAAGGGATGCACTTTCTGATACTGGGGTTAC
The DNA here is from genome assembly GCA_024085815.1 of Flaveria linearis. Taxonomy (NCBI): domain Eukaryota; kingdom Viridiplantae; phylum Streptophyta; class Magnoliopsida; order Asterales; family Asteraceae; genus Flaveria; species Flaveria linearis. The sequence continues at coordinate 49,184,414 of CM044011.1, read as the reverse complement.
AGTGCATGAAGCTCATAAAGGAACAAACGATGAGCGTGAGGAACTCTTTTGTAAGACAATTAGTATAGTAGAGGATTGTGCATCAAGGCTAAGACGTGATGTGGGTGACATGAGGATATTTGTGAAAAAACTTAAAATAATGGAACAAGAAATCTTAGAAAAAGTACCAGATGAACCACACGAGAACAACAACAAAGAGGTATTTAAGTCATTTTTTGACACATTATCCCGTAAAAAGGTTAATGTTATACCACCACAAGGAACAAGAAACAAAGGGTGTGGAACAAATAAGAGAATGATTGGACCAAAAAAGAAAGCAGTTGCCAAACTTCAGAAAAGTTTAAGGCACTGAAACATGTGAATACGTATGGATATCATGATTCCAGACGCTGTGATCAAAATCCAAAAAGCATAAAGAAAATGGAGGTAGAGAAAACAAGTAATCAAGGAGTCACGTCAAAGAAAGTACGTAAATGATCTGCATGATCAGATTAATTCCGTTTTTGCAATAATGCGTCCATGCATAAATGCCTTAATGGGTAAAAGTAAGATGAAAAACTAAAAGGAAGAAACTAAATTTAATCATCCTCCTTAATCATGAAGGTCAGGATAACATTGAGAAATACAAGAGGTTCATTAGATTTAGACAAATTTATTTAGAAAATGATAAATATTATCTATCTTGATTTTCTGTTTACACTAGTAGATTAACCAAACCATAACATAGGGCACGAATGATTAAAAATAGCAAACTCATACTAAGGTACACAAGCCAAACTCAGTAACAGTAAGTGTTTTATGAATACATACGAATGATTGATGTCATATATCATATGTACATTAGACATGGGTGCAACATTATATGGGTGATAATAAACCTAAATCAATGTGAAACCAACTATGGTGGGAAAAATATAATATGAATGGGTTAAGACGCAAAAAGCCATGTAAAAACTTTTTTTGGGGTATTCACCAATATTAAAAACATTTCCTACAAACAATAAATTAAGCAACAGACCCATTTTTTGTTGGTGCATAAACTACATATCTACCTTGATAAAATTTCATAAGTACGTAACGAAAAAAACAAGACATCCTGTATAACTCTTTTTTTGGGGAAAACATCAATAGTAAAATCATTTCCTAAAGATAACCAATAAAGTAAGCAACATATCCAAATTCTTCGTCGCTGCATAAACAACATATCCAACTTGATAGAATTTTGCAATTACATATCAAATAAAAAAGATCTATTATCGTAACCGACCTAGATAACAAATAATATGAACATGGATTTTAGTATGAAATTTGATTGGATGAAGTATATGAAATAGTGGATGTGCATAATTGCTTAGTTGCATAAATATGCAGAAATGCATAAATGCACTAATGCATAATTGATAAAAACTAATATGACCAAGTATAAGTAGAATAAAGCATTGACCGAAACATAACCAAGCAACTAACAAACATGGGAGCCAACATTATATAAATATAAACATCTGGAAGACGTGATGACTACAATTAACAAAACCTATCATAAACATTAACTACACAAAATACATGGCCTAAATAAATAAAAATAAAAACTTTATAACTGATGTGAATTTTGTTTGTTTTGTTTGGTAGTAGGGACAGACCCTGACAGGTTAATGTTGAAATAACATGAGTGAATTTTGGATCAGTACACTAAAATCCTATTTCACTTAGCCTTGCACTGCTTTCGTTTAGACGACCTTCCAACAACAGTAAAGGTCCTCGTTTCTTTTGTAGCCCCAGATGCGGCAAATTTTTTAACTCTTGCATTTTCCTTGAGTACCAGCATTTCTTCCCAAATTCGATTGGCCGCGCGAATCACCTTCTCCCTGTGGATATTGATTTTCGACGGAAGGATCTTCGTAGCATGCTTACACCTCAAACGTTTAAGTTGGGTTTTTTTGCCTCATTCCTTCATCATCTAACACATTGACCTAGTTCTTTGTAATTCCTTTAAAAGTCTCCATGTTCCTCATTAGGAAAATTCCATAATCATTAAAGTTTAATTTGCTACACCAAGAGAGATCCAGTTGGGAAATCTTTGCATTTCTAATGTTTGTGCTCGAAAGGTGACCAACCGACTCTAGGTAACTACCTAATATTTCGCACTTAAAACAAAAAAGAGTGTCAAAAAAGAATATAATAATACATAAATATAATACACCATCTTCATATAGGAGTATGAATGCTTACATATTTAATTGGAATATGAGTCTTATCTTTAATAAGAGTACATATGCTTCCATATTCCTGATTCTCAACAACAGTTGCTATTGACCCATCAGGTAATTCAGCAGTTGAACTGCCTTGGAATATGTTGTCTAGAGAAACAACATCCGAAGCCGATTGGTCGAAAAAAATCATGAAGAAATGATTAACATGATGAATAGGGAAGAATACAAGATCAAAACCATAAAGGTTTAACTTATCTGCCTGGTTGTTGAGGACCAGGAGTAGGTTAGAATGAAATATATCTAGTTTTTATGGGTCGGACATATGGCCATCTTTAAGCATTCCTTTAGTCTAGATGAAGATCAAGAATAGGTTGGACTCACCTTAGATTAGATTTTGTTTATGATTGATTGTTATAGGTTAAATGTTAGTTTTCATTTGTATGTCAGTTAATTAGTTATGTTTTGCTGCCCCGCAAAACTATGCGCGAAACTATAGGTTCGCTCATAGTCAGTTGCTAGTTTCACGCGACGAAACATTGTGTCTCAGCTGGGTGAAACAATGAATTGGCAGGATAGTTTCGCTGACAGCGAAATTGATAGCGAATCTATCAATACTATATATAGATTTGATTTCTTTCATTGTAGATATCGTTGCAAAAACCCTAATTCGTTTGAATATTGTTGCAAGTTCCATATGTAAGCTGGATTCAATCTGAAATATCATTAAGTTTTGTTATATTGTAAGTATTGGAGTTTGATTGTTTTACTTTGAATACTTTTGGGTTCTTTTTCATCATTAATTGTTTATGTATTGTGTATGTTGATTGATATTGAACGATTCAATCATTCAAGTGTACTGTTATTCGATCGTTTTTGGACCTACACTAGAACATTGACAATAATGAATTTATTTTATAAGTAGGCCAAAATAATTAAACACAAATGCAGGATCGATTACGGTTGGTTTTTCTCTCAACTCACTATGAATCAACACTCAGCAAGTAGTCTTATGAAGAGTTGATCACAATATAACAAGTAACAAGCAGTAAGAAAATTTAACACAGCAAGTAAATTTTCAAGGTACTTTTATATATTGCTTCTCAACTCAAAGGATTACAAGACACTTAGACTCAAATCGCTTTTTTAAAGAGTTACAAGGAGAAGATATATATAATACTACCTACAGTCGGATATACTTTGATACCAGCTGGACACCTCTAACCTTACATCTATACTACAAGACTCTAGGTGAGGTCTTTCAGACATTTTGCCTGAGAGTTGGTAGTCAGGACATGTCCCTGACTTACCTTTTGTCACCAACTAAAGTTGGTAACATGTACTAACATAAAAAGGTGAACAGTAGAATAAAGTATGGTTAACAACATGGCTCTTTAGGAAGATGCCATGTTGTATCAGAGGTCTGCAGCGGACTGTCAGGGACCATACTTTTATCTGCTGGACATAGCATTGTCTTCCGAAGGATAAAGTGCTTCGGAAGTATAACTTCTTCCGAAGGCACTTATACTTCGGAAGACTGCTTCTTCCGAAGCTTGGAGTCTTCTTTGTCTTCGGAAGCAGACTTTGTCTTCAGCTCTTTCATCAGACTTTGTCTTCGGAAGCTTTCAGACTTTGTCTTCAGCTCTTTCATCAGACTTTGTCTTTGGAAGCTTTCAGACTTTGTCTTCAGCTCTTTCATCAGACTTTGTCTTCGGAAGCTTTCAGACTTTGTCTTCAGCTCTTTCATCAGACTTTGTCTTCGGAAGCTTTCAGACTTTGTCTTCAGCTCTTGTTCCTTTGACTCTCGGAAGATCTCTTGATTGGCTTCGGAAGCCTTTCAATGTAGCACCAAAAATGACTATGAAGTGGTTTTGGTTGCACCAGCCTTATCATGATCCAACAAACTCCCCCTAGGCTGATGCTACCAAAACTTCACTTCTCTCTTCTTCTCAAAGTTCTCAGCACCAAGGAAAGTAGATGTTTATCAGTGTCTTCATTCTTTCCTGCTGTGGTGCTGAGAATCTTGTACAGATCCTTGGTAGACAGAACCTCTACTCTGTCACCTTGGATTATGTGTACCCTCTGTTGTGGCCCTCTGAAAAGAGTTAGTTGATGGGAAGTATAGTCATATTCCCATCAAACTATTGGTTCCAATTCAGGACCTTCCACCATCTGTAGAAAGGCTGTGCCTTTGGTGGTTGGTCTTTCCTTGTCTTCCACTCTTTTCAGATTCAACTCTTCTTTAATCTTGGCTCTTCTACTTTGTTCAGCCAAGTGGAGACCGCTGATGTGGTTTCTGATGTGTGCAGCAGTCTCAGAGTTGGAGGAATTGGAGAATGGCTTCTCTGCAAGCTCAGCAAGTCGAATCTGCTGAGATGCAATAGAGAAGTGGCATTAAGCCTGTTGGTTTCGCCATTCTCTCTTACCACAACAAAGTTGTGAGAAGGTTCATCGAACCTCCACTGGATTATAGCATTTCTAGGTCCAGGAGATTGACCAGAAATCCTGTCCTCTTTCCTGGTATCCAGCAGAGTCACCAGTCTTCTTCTTAGTCTCTTCTCCTCAGCATTGAGGGTATCGGAGTTGAGACCAAGAAGTCTTGCAGCCTGGCCCAAGGTGTCTCTAGGAATTCAAGAAATTGGTCTAGGGTGAGGGAGCTTGAAGAGTTATCAACATAGGTGATGTTGATAAGCTCTCCCTCACAGGAGATGCTGCTCAATGTAGTGCAATTAATGAGCCTCGTCTTGAACTCCTTTATTTCCTCAAAGGAGAGATGTTGAGGAGGCTGAGGGGATGGTCTTGGTTTTTGTTGGGTAGGCTTAGGTTTAGTGGTTTTGGGTTGAGTCTTGGGTTTTAGGATGGGTAGTTTGGGTGGTTGAGGTGATGTGGTAGGTTTGGGTGGAGTTGTGGGTTGAGGGGTAAAGGCTTCATCAGTGGGTTCGGCTTTGATGGGAAAGGAGTTGGTTCTGGTGTGGGTTGTGGCTGTGGTTGAGTGGCTGGGGTTGAGACCGTTCCCTGTACCCTCCTGTACATCTCCCTTCTCCTTCCCAAACGGATGTCAGCTTTGATGTCACTAACTATCCGCTGGAGTGTCCTTTCGGACATAGGTCCCACCTGCCTACCAGAGAAGCCATGAGCCCGGAGATAGTCCTTCATCCAGGCTTTGTCAGTTGACTTCTTGGTGGCAGTGACCTCCTTCTCTTCTTCCCTCTTCTTCTTCACCCTCATCTTCTCCCTAGCAGCCTTCTTCCTTTCCTTCTCCATGTGATTCTGCTCTTTATTATGGAGCAGCAGGATCATGTCATTGTCATGTGGAGACAGTTCAGGAAGACTGAAGCCTCTTGAGAGTAGGAACTTGATCCTATCCTCTCTCAGCTTCAGGGCTGACTCTCTCTGCTCTTCTTCTTTCCTCTCCAAGGCCAACCTGGTTGACCTCTCCAAAGTCACCAACTCCTCTAGTGGTAGCAGGAGTATCTCCTCATTGGCAGCTCCTAGACTGATGAGCTGGTCAATGAGTGTTGTTCTTCTCTTCTGGTTGATTTCTTCCTGATTGGCTGCAGCTGCCTTAGAACTATCAGCTAGCAGCTTCTCAGTAGGAAACTTACCTTTCTTTTTGGCCTTCTCAATCCTCTCCTCCTCCTGAAGCTCTTCCGCAGTCAATTTTCTTTTTCCTTTGTCTTTGGTGGTGCTTGACTGTGGTGGTTCTTGGATGGAGGGTTGTGATTGAGAGAGAAGTTCAGCTGGTGCTTGGGTTGGAGGAATGTCAGAAATGTCCTCCCTGCTCACCTCAGATGCTATTTCAGCAATAACATCTGTGATGCTCAGTTCCTCGGACATCTGAAACAAGCCTTTCGCAGCTTCCATTTCGGCTTCGAAAGATTTTTCTTGTTCTTCCGAGGCTTCCATGTAGGCTTCGGAAGCTTCAGCTTGAGCTTCGGAAGATGAGACTGCTGCAAGTTCTGTCCCATCTGTTTCAGTTGCTGGGCCATCAGTCCCCATATCCCCTTCGAAGCTAATCTCAGGTTCCATGAAGACCTTAGGTTGACCAACTTCTTCCACAGTGGTAGAAGGTGCAGTCAGTCTTTGAAGCTCCTCAGCCCCAAAGTATGCAAGTGTGGTGTCGGGGCTGGGCTGTTCTAGGGATGATCTCAATACAAACTTTGTGAAAAGTCTGTAGAGATCTTGAAGCATCCTTGAGTCAATCTCCAGAACGGATTGAGATGACTCAGGTAGTGTGATGAGTTGGGAAGAAATGAATTTGGTCTGTGGTTCCGCAGATGTTTGTCTCTGAACTTTCTCCCCCTTTTTGGTAGCATCATCTTGAGAGCTAGATGAGCTAGAGGAAGAAGTCATTGAGACCTGAATTGGTACATGCCTAACAGACCTCTCCATCTGTTTCTTAGCTAGTTTAGCCTTGAGAGAGTTAATCTCAAGTTGCTGAGTGGCAGTCCTTGATTCTAAGATCCTCACCTGTGATTCCAGGTTGGAGACCTTAGAGAGCAAGTACTGAAGTGTTAGTTGCATACTTCCCTCATCTTCATGAGAAGAATCACGGGGAGATGAGATAACATACCTAGTATGCTCACTCTCACCACCAGATGTGGCTTCTTGGCACCCTGGTTTCCTTTGCTCAGAGTCATCTCTTTCAGAGATGTCAATGGGCAAAGTTGCCGTAGACTCAGTCCTAATGATGTTACCACTGTCCTGAGAGCTCAATGAGAGACTCTGAGTAGTGGCAGCTGAGCCTACATGAGTCCCCTCCACATCAGTGGGACTCACCTCAGTAATTGGCTGCTGATGGGGGCTAGAGACAAGGGATCCCTCTTGGCTCTGTTGATCCTTCTGTGGGTGTTTTAGATCAACTTCATGGCCATGGAGAGATGTAATCTCTTCATCAGTTCAGATTAAAAGGTCAGTGAAAGAGAGGGTGGTTAGTCCTACTGACCCGGGACCTAAGTCAATGTCTACAGGCATTAAGCCTATGGTGGGGCTGTCCCTAGAAGGCTGCACAGGGGAGTGTAGAGACTCACCCTGTGGGCTTAAGGCTTGGGGTTCGGGCTCAGGGGTTTGAGACTGAGGAGGCTCAAAACCCACATTGAGGTCAATTGTGAAGGATGGTGTGACCTCAGACTGAGTGGGAGCCCATGATTCCACTCTAGCCCTTTGGGTGTGAACAGAAGGAGCTTGTTCAATCAGAGTAGATTGAACAAGGGTTCGTTTGGGGCGTCTCTGGTAAGTGACTTTGATGGGTAAAGAAGGTTTTGGTATTATGGTGGATGTTGCTGGTGTGGGTTCATCACCTGTGGGGACAACAGGGATGTCACCAGGAGCTATGCGCTCAGTCATCTCTGGAGGTAAAGGAGTATACCTTCCAGTGAAGTTGGTGGACATCATCTTCAGTATTTTGAAGATGGTAGGCCTCATGTGTGGAACAGGAAGAGCAGCTGCGCAGACAAGCTTGCTTGGTTCCATCTCACAGTTGATACATGAAGAATGTATCCCTGCTCAGATTGCCGATTAGGTTTGTCAACACAAATCGTGAGTAGTTGAATCGGAGACCTCTCACCAACCCATGAACTAGGCATCCTAGTTCATATGGGATTTGATCCTAACCCCCTGATTTGTTGGAGAGGCAGTGTAGAATGATGTGCAGCAGGAACTTCCAATGATAAGAGAAGTTGAACTTGTATACTGTGGACCTGCTCACATCTCCTCCATATCCCATGAGGATATAGGTTCCTTCCAAGTCTTCCTTGGGGAACTCAGTAGGAGCCCCATCATCGTGAAGCTCGAGATGCTCCCTGATAAGCTGTTTAGTGATGACCAACTCTTGGCCACAAACTCGGGTTCTCAGGACTCGAACCCCATTCAGAACTGCACTTTGACTGTTGCTCCAGAATTCGGACATATGGTTGGAGTATACGGTTGGGTTAATAGTTAGAGCAGTAAGGAATGTGGATTCGGTAAGAAAGGTGATGATTTGGGTGAAGTCGGCATCCCTTGACGAATCAAGTAATGCGACTTGGTTGTGCTGAGGGTTTAGCGTCATTGAAGAAAAGGTAAGCTTGAAATTTGGGTGAAATTGAAGGTTTGACAGTGAAGGGAACAGTTAGGGCAGTAAAATTATAAAAGAAGATGAAATTGATCAGTCAAGATTATTTAAAGGGGATGAATTGGGGTAGTGGTGGTAATAGGGTAACTGTTTTGGGGTTACTGTGGGTGGTATGGTGGTTTACGGCGGTGAAATGATGTTGGCGGCAAGGATAATTTTAAATAATCTGACCATCATGAACAAAATCTTTACCTTTTACAGAGTGGGGCCCAAAAGATATCCGTTACATATAAAAACCTTTACTTCCGAAGGTAAAACATTTCCGAAGGTAATTTTCTTCCGAAGGCAATTCCTCTTCCGAAGCTAGATATTGGTTCCGAAGATAAAATTGTTTTCTGAAGGCACTTTATCTTCTGAAGCAAGGCATTGCTTCCGAAGGTAAAGTTGTCTTTCCGAATGGAGAGTTGTATAAGTTTCGGAAGTAGATCTGATATAAAATCAATCGCTTCTTCCGAGACCAAAACTCTTCCGAGAAGAAAATTTCCATTGAGGAATTTGGCTTCGGAAGATATTCAAGAATATCTTCCGAGAGTTAATTCCTCTTCGGAAGGAATTGACACTTGGAATAATTTAAAGATCTTTTGTAACAGGGCTTAAATTGTATTGACACAAGACATTATACATTTAAAAGGTTTTCAAAAGAGGTAGTTATTCAATGTTTATCATCCCAATTGCTGATATGAGATACTTAAATCTTTGTTCATCAAATGCCTTTGTGAACAAATCAGCATATTGTTCATTTGAGTCAACTTTGATTAACTTTATCAGTTGTTTCTCATGAATGTCTCTAATGAAATGATACCTGATATCAATGTGTTTTGTCTTGGAGTGCTTCACCGGATTCTCAGTAATGGAGATAGCACTGTTGTTGTCAATATGGATAGGAGTAGTCATGAAGTTGAATCCATAGTCTAACATCTGATTTTGAATCCATAGCAGTTGAGCACAGCAGCTAGCAGCAGCAATGTATTCAGCTTCAGCAGTTGATGTAGAGACACAAGATTGTTTCTTGCATTGCCATGAGATAATCCTTCCACCAAGAAATTGACATCCTCCTGATGTTGATTTCTTGTCAATGTTGCAGCCACCATAGTCACTGTCAGAGTATCCATAGAGATTGAAATCACTATTTCTTGAATACCAGAGACCTAGTTTAGGTGCTCCTTTGAGGTATCTGAGGATTCTTTTTGCAGCAGCTAGGTGAGACACCTTTGGAGCAGCCTGATATCTTGCACAAATGCATGTGGCAAACATGATATCTGGTCTACTTGCAGTCAGATACATCAGAGAACCAATAATTGCTCTATACTGATGTTGATCAGTATCCTCCCCCTCAAGGTCAGGGCAAAGATTATGGTTTCTGGGTATGGGTGTCTTGGCTGGTTTACAGTCCTTCATTTCAAATCTTTCTAAGATGTCTGAGACATACTTAGATTGACTTATGAAGAACCCTTCCTTCATCTGTTTCACCTAGATTCCAAGGAAAAAGTCCATTTTTCCCATGGAACTCATCTCAAACTTCTGCTTCATAATGCTTTCAAAGTCCTTGCACATTTGGTCGTTCGAAGAACCAAATATGATGTCATCAACATAGACTTGTACAAGCAAGATGTCTTCTCCACTCTTTCTGATGAAAAGAGTCTTGTCAATGGTACCTCTAGTGCATCCATTCTTCAGGAGAAACTGAGACAAGGTCTCATGCCACAGCCTAGGTGCTTGGTGCAGCCCATATAGAGCTTTATCCAGTTTGCACACATAGTTGGGGTGATGTGGGTCTTCAAATCCTGGAGGTTGACATACATAGATTTCCCTATCTATATCCCCATATAGAAAAGCACACTTGACATCAAGTTGGTAGACTGTGAAGTTCTTAGATGCAGCAAAAGCAAGGAAGATCCTAACTGCGTCAAGTCTTGCAACTGGTGCAAAGACATCAGTATAATCAATTCCTTCCTCCTGGGTGTATCCTTGAACTACTAGTCTTGCCTTGTTCTTGATGATCAAGCCTCGATCATCTTTCTTGTTCCTGAATACCCATTTAGTGCCTATGGGTACTTGACCAGATGGTAGTGGGCATAGATTCCAGACCTTTTGTCTTCTGAATTGAAGCAGCTCCTCCTGCATCGATTCAACCCAACTACTATCCTTTAAGGCATCTTCTACCTTCTTTGGTTCCATCTGAGACAAGAAGCATGAGTACAAGCAGACATTCCCATGATGAGTTTGTCCTCTTGTTCTCACACCCTCAGAGACATTCCCTATGATGTTCTCAGTTGGATGAGTGTTGTGAATCCTAAGACGAGGAATCACTTCCAGTTGCAGAGATAAGTCTAGGTTAGACATATTCTGATCAGGAACTGGATCACTCTGTCCAACTGCTGTTTCAGAGTCATTCAATGAGGACTGATTGAATGATTGAGAAACATCATCAATGGTTGGTTGTGAAGTAGTATTACAGTTTCCTGTTCCTTCAGAACACTACTTCCCTCAACCTGGTGTTGTAATGGATCACCTGAAGAACTTTGAGGTTGATCAAGTGATTCACTTGTTGAAGCTTCACTATTTCTGGAGATAGTTACACTGTCAGATCTGTGAATAGTTGAAGCTTGTTGCCCTTCAGTTCTTGGAGAATTTGGAAGAGGTCTGGGAAGCTCATATAGTTGACCTGCATCAGCATCAGCATCACCTTGAGCACCTGTTCCAGCTGAAACATTCTCACAAGATGGTTTAGAATAGTTTGGAAACAATTCTAAATCGAAAATATACTCAGGTCCATTCCCCCTAACACAAGGAGTGTGCTCATTAACAACTATATTGGATGACTCCTCAAATTGTTGATTCTTGATATTGTATACTCTATAAGCTTTGGAGCTAGAAGAGTATCCAATAAAGATAGCATCATCCGACTTCTCAGCAAATTTTGTTAAGTTGTCCTTTGTGTTAAGTATGGTACACCTGCAGCCAAAGGACCTTAGAAAGCCAATGAACGGTGGCCTCTTGTTCCATAACTCATAAGGGGTTTTTCCATGGGGCTTAACTACAAGAACCCTGTTCTGCACATAGCATGCAGTGCTGACTGCCTCTGCCCAGAATGTTAGAGGCAGCTTTGAATCAGCTAACATGGTCCGAGCAGCCTCAATAAGTGTCCTATTCCTCCTCTCAGCAACACCGTTTTGTTGAGGAGTTCTGGGAGCACTATATTGTCTGGCAATCCCTTTTGAGTCACAGAATGAGTCAAGAACGAAGTTCTTAAACTCAGTCCCTTGATCACTTCTTATGATCTTAACCTTGTATCAATTTGGTTTTCTATTTTAAGAACAAAAGATTTTAAAGTTTCAGCAGTTTCATCTTTACTTCTTAAAAAGAATACCCATGTAAATCTTGTAAAATCATCAACGATCACAAGGCAGTATGATTTCCTTCCAATGCTCATTATACTTGTGGGACCAAAGAGATCCATGTGCAATAAGTGTAATGGAGTAGTGATAGAGTTAACACATTTGGATTTATGAGATGATCTGTGTTGTTTCCCTTTCAGGCATGCAACACAGTTATCTTTGCAGAAAAATTCCTTTTTAGGCAAACCATGTACCAAGTTATTTTTAGCCAATTTATTCATTGTTTTAAAATTTACATGACACATGCGTTTATGCCATAGTGTTGACTCATCACTATCAGCTTTGGAAAGAAAGCATGATACTTCACCCATAGGAGAAGCATTGTTCATATCTAGCTTGTACATATCCCCTTTCCTGGGAGATCTGAGAAGCACCAATTCCGGAGGAATTGTCATCCCTGGTCTGAGGATAATGCACTCATGTTCTGTGAAAAGCATCTGATGCTTCTGGTCACAGAATTGAGAAACACTTAACAGATTGTGTTCAAGCTGTTTGACAAAGTGAACTTTTTCAATGTTTATTCTGCCATTGGATATATTTCCTCTGCCAGAAATATATCCTCCGGCCTCACCTCCAAATTGGACAGGCCCTCTATCAAAGTTCTGGAATTGTTGAAGGAGAGATCTGTTCCCTGTCATGTGCCTGGAGCATCCACTATCTACAATCCAGATATTGTTGTTCTTGTCAAATGGATGTCCCTACACATAAGATGAGATGGTTAGTTTTGTTTGGAAGCCCAAGCCTTGCAGGTCTTGGGCTCTTCTAAAGATAGTGACATAATTGAACCAAAAGATATGCAATGGGGTTCAATAGAGGTCGCTGTTGAAGAAGAGGTTTGGGCTGTAGCATCTTCCTTGATCTTCCAATCCATCCTTTGGTTGATCTTTGAGGATGAGCTTGTTGAAGCTTTTGCAGCATGGTCTTCTTCCGAAGCTTCTCTCTTTTCGGAAGAGGCCTTCACCACCTTTTCTTCCGAAGTAGTCTTCTTCTGAGATGGTTTCAAGGGAGCCTTCTTGTTCTTCCGAACCTTAGAAGGTTTGGCTTCCGAAGCCATTTTCCCTTTGGAAGAAGCAGTTTCTTCCGAAAGCAACTTGGCTTCCGAGACCAACTTTCCCTTCTTCATCATTTGGACCATTTGAGATGGTCCAGCTGAGAAACCTTCTCTGACTCCTTCTTTTCTAACATTATTTGCATAATGTGTGCTTGCTGGATTGTAGTAACAATCTTTAGCCATGTGGTTGTGCAGACCACACATTATGCATGCAATGTTAGTCTTCTGGGAACTTGCAGGTTGCTGTTTCTTGGGTTTCTTCTCTTCATCAGCAACTTTCCCTTTCAACTTCTGATCCTTCAGTAGGACAGGAGTGCTGGTACTACACTCCTTTCCTGAATCAGGAGTACCTACCACTTGAAATCCGGCAGAAATGAAGACACCCTTTTGCTTAGGGTCAATCTTAAGCTTGGACTCTGCAACCTTCTTGGCAGTCCTTCTAGTAACTTTAGCTCTGCTTCTTCTTGCCTTAGTGGTCAGGATTTGGTCTTCACAGGTGGAGATGGGTGCATCCTCCTGTTTCTCCCCTGTGGAGGCCACTATTTTTGCTTCATCCTCTAGTTCCAATGGAGAAGGGTCAGCAGTTGGAACCTCTTGCTCTTCAGTACCACATCTAGGTAGTCTAATAGACTCATAAGAGTGTGGTGGAGCTATTTCACTGGTTCCCAACCCTTCTTTGTTTTGATAAAACATTTTGGAATGAGAGGTTGATGCAAGAATAGTTTGGAAGCTTTGCTCAGCAATAGCTTGCTTCCTGGCCTGAGCCTCAGCTGTGACTAACTGGGCTTGAACTTCAGAAAGTTTGGAGATCAGATCTTTGATTTGAGTCTTATAGTTAGTCTTTTTCATGTTTTAAAAGAGACACAGTTTTCTCTAACTCATCAATATTCCTTTGATAGTCAGATTCAGCTCTCTTAAAGTCAGATTTTAGCACATTTAAAGACTCAACCTCAGATCTGATTTCCGAAATGTAATCCTTATACAGTTTAACTTTAGCAATACAGGCAGCAGTACAAAGATGTTCATATACCTGATCATCATCTGTTCCGGCCATGAGTGCGTGAGCGGGAGTCACATCCTGTACCATGAAGCTCCAGTCAACTTCCTGAGCAACAACAGCTGTTTCAGTTGACTTCTCTTCATGCTTTGGAGCAGTGGGATGTGTGGAGGCCTGTGGGGTTCCCGGGTTGTTCTTGGGAGCCTTGCATTCCCTAGCAAAGTGACCAAGTTGGTTGCAGTTGTAGCACTTTGTTTTGCTCTTATCAAACCCAAACTTGCTGTTGACTGGGTTTTGAGGGAATTGCCTTCCAGTTCTCTTGAAGAACTTCTTCGCTCTGTAAGTTAAAAGAGCCATCTGCTGGACAATGTCCATATACTCCACATCATCTGGACTGAAGCACTCAAGATCATCAAAGCAGTATTGAAAATCACCAGAGTGTCCACTTCCAGAGACAAAGGCACAACTATCCTGAAAGGAGTTGTGTTGAACCTTTTGAGACTTTGGAGTCTCAGGTAGAGTAATGAAGGGTCCAGTATGTGAGTTGTCAGGGTAGCATAGCAACTGATGTTGTGGTTCTATGCTTTCCCTTTCAACCACATGAAGGGCTGAACTCAGTTGGTTATTGGAGTGATCAGAGGAGTTCTGCATGTTCATCTCCATCTGAAATGCACTTAGGATACCATACAACTCTATGAGAGAAAGAGTCTTAAGGTCCGAAGTTCTCTTGATGACAACACAGTAGTGAGTCCATAGTTTAGGAAGAGAATACATGAACTTCCTAACTATGTCTCTGTTCTCAAGAGCTACTCCAATATCCACCAGAGTATCTACTAGCTCAACATACCTGAAGTATTGTTGAGTCAAGGTCTCACCAGCCTTGAAAGTAAAGTTCTCAAACTGCTGCTTCAAGAGATCTTTCTTGTTCTCTTGGGTTTCCTTTGATCCCTCATACATCAGCTTCAAAGCTTCCCATAAGTCTTTAGCAGTCTTGCACTTCTTGAAGCGTCTGTATACAGAGTTGGGAAGAGCAGTTTGGAGAGAAGTCATAGCCCTTTGGTCTAGCTCTATTCTCTTCCTATCTTCCTCTGAGTAATCATCAACATCTTTTGGAATGATATGATTACCAGTGGCAGATGTAGTGCTTGGTATGAAAGGACCATTGACAATGGAGTCCCACATCCTTGAATCTTGACACTTGATAAATCCTTCCATCCTGATACACCATGTGTCAATCAGGGGTGATCATTGGGGACTTAGTCAAGGTACCGGTTTCCATATCAGCCTTGGAGAGAGTGGCCATTTGAGTGAGTGGATTGTGGTAAGGAGTGAAAAACAGGTTGATTAGGATGGTAAGATCTCACAATCAAGAGCCTGGAGCTCTGATACCAATTGCAGGATCGATTACGGTTGGTTTTTCTCTCAACTCACTATGAATCAACACTCAGCAAGTAGTCTTATGAAGAGTTGATCACAATATAACAAGTAACAAGCAGTAAGAAAATTTAACACAGCAAGTAAATTTTCAAGGTACTTTTATATATTGCTTCTCAACTCAAAGGATTACAAGACACTTGGACTCAAATCGCTTTTTTAAAGAGTTACAAGGAGAAGATATATATAATACTACCTACAGACGGATATACTTTGATACCAGCTGGACACCTCTAACCTTACATCTATACTACAAGACTCTAGGTGAGGTCTTTCAGACATTTTGCCTGAGAGTTGGTAGTCAGGACATGTCCCTGACTTACCTCTTGTCACCAACTAAAGTTGGTAACATGTACTAACAAAAAAAGGTGAACAGTAGAATAAAGTATGGTCAACAACATGGCTCTTTAGGAAGATGCCATGCTGTATCAGAGGTCTGCAGCGGACTGTCAGGGACCATACTTTTATCTGCTGGACATAGCATTGTCTTCCGAAGGATAAAGTGCTTCAGAAGTATAACTTCTTCCGAAGGCACTTATACTTCGGAAGACTGCTTCTTCCGAAGCTTGGAGTCTTCTTTGTCTTCGGAAGCATACTTTGTCTTCAGCTCTTTCATCAGACTTTGTCTTCGGAAGCTTTCAGACTTTGTCTTCAGCTCTTTCATCAGACTTTGTCTTTGGAAGCTTTCAGACTTTGTCTTTAGCTCTTTCATCAGACTTTGTCTTCGGAAGCTTTCAGACTTTGTCTTCAGCTCTTTCATCAGACTTTGTCTTCGGAAGCTTTTAGACTTTGTCTTCAGCTCTTGTTCCTTTGACTCTCGGAAGATCTCTTGATTGGCTTCGGAAGCCTTTCAATGTAGCACCAAAAATGACTATGAAGTGGTTTTGGTTGCACCAGCCTTATCATGATCCAACAACAAAAAATTTAAATAATTTCTAATTTTTTATAGGTACTTGCTATAATAGTCGTTGTGCATAATAGTATATGAGAAGACTCATCAGATCTGGATTCCTCCTCACTGTTCAAAAAAGCTGCCCAAGAGTCGATAACACCATTTATAATCCAAGTATCAGGCTCTAAAGATTCAAAGGACTCACTGTTAGTCTTCAATCTGTCCTTGGTAGCAAATAAAATTTGTTGACATATGAAAATCATAGACGTATATCATATAAATTAGCCTGTCAACATACAAACATCAAATTATTCATAGGACAAATGACTTACTTTTGATAAACAGAATCACCAAAACGGAGTTGCCATATCTTGTCTTCAACAATGTTGGTTATGTGCTCCGTATCAACTATTCGATTAACATATGGAGATTTGAGAAGAACTGCCTTAAAGGTTTTCCTCTTGGGGCGAATGAATGGTATCAACTATTCGATTAACCGATTACTAAGGGGGATGTTGTCAATATAATCTACTTCAATCCCATCCTCAACCTCGTCAAACATCTGTGTGAGGCCGAGACTAAATGACAAGCCTTCACTTAGAACTTGGGTTTTCTTCTTATCACTTTTCTTCTCAATTGAATCCGTTTGCTCGATTATTTTTGTTGTCACTTAAGGATCCAACAAAAAATCATCAAACAATGAAATCGTATCTTCCTTCTCAATATCTTTGACTGAATCTTGAACATCTTGATTATCCTTTCCATCTGATGCTTCAATACCTTTCTTACTGGAGTGCTTCTGGGATATTAATTCTTTATCTTTACCTTCACTTGATTCAACGAGTTCTTAACATGACGAGAAGCTTCTTGGGCTATTTTGGAAATAATATTGGTTGTTGGATCAGGAGCTTTAGCTTTCCTAACTACCTCTCTATTTGTTGACACAAATGTAAACAAGGGATTTATCTTCTCATGGTAACCCTCCTAAACATCAGACTCGGGGTAATCATTTATAGCATCCAGCAAGTAACCAACATATCTGGTTCTATAATATTCAACCCACTTGATCAAAGTGTCAAGCATGTACTTGTACACTTGAGGAATCAATATATATCAACTAAGATGAATGGGTCACCATTTGAATTAAAATGTGCATGAATGCATTTTAATTCCATTACATGTGATAGTTAATGACTGTAATATGAAATGGTTGCTATCCTAACAGCCATATGATAGATTGGGTAAAGTGAACATCAGATAATATTCATTACACTAAGCTTGACTTAAAAATTGATAGAAAGTATATAAGGGTTTGATAATTTGAAACTATAAGTATCAAATGATCACAACAATACTATTAATGATTTTCAACAGAATAAAATTTTCTATGAGTAAAAGGGATATGTTGAATAATTAAAAAATATCTATGAGCCTATGCATCTAAAAATATAGTAACTTTAACTCTTATAAATATAGGAAATAACACTAATCGTTTAAAGATTATACATTACCTCTACAGTTGTAACATGCCCTTTTTCACTAATCTCGACCAACTTTCCCCTACCAAAATCACCACCTTGGATTTCAGCTTCCTCACGAACCTTCATATTAGCCAATGTCCATCGATAGCTAGGCAACACAATTTTGTGTTGCTTCAAACATTCTATCTGCAACCCATCAAGGTAAATTAACTAATGAATGGAAGTATATTAGAATATTAAAACATTAATATAATTTATATTAAATTAAAAAATAAAAGTTTAAATAGATAAAAGGATGATTGTACCATTAATATAGTTATAGGCCTAGTGAATGGTTTGTCCTTGTTGATATCCCAATTTTTTATACATCTTCAATCTTTTGTGGATGAATGCACACCAATCAAGATTAGCTAAATCAGATCCTAGATTTAAACTCTTCAATAACTTCAAGTTAATCAATCCTAACTCCATGCACTATATCATGGTAGCGTAAAACAACATAATAAGGTCAACTTTGAATTGTCTATCAGCTGTCAAAGCTTTAAAAATATGCTCCATGATATCTATGGCGGTAATGTTGGACCTCCCATACGGCTTCCACCATTCATCAATAATGTTGATGGATGAATCGGGGTCCTGAACACCATTGATTTCCCTACCACCCATGGACAGGCTAATAACTTGATGAATCCTGTGAATAGTGACTAGAATAGTCCTGTTTTGCACACGAATGGTAATGGAATTAGTATCAAAGGAATCGATGACATAATACGCCAACCTTGTGGGAATACCATCAACACTAAAATGGCACAATCGACTTAACCCCATTTCAAATAGGCACTCCTCTTGTGGACTGTTTATGTTCTTTACAGCTTGGCACAGGGGCCTGAGGCTAGAACGAATGTAAAAGGATGGTAATTTGGTTGTTGAAACCTTTGGCTTCGGCGTCACTACGGGACTATTATCATCCTTGTGCTTCTTCCGGATCTCTGCTTCTGTTCTTGGGGACTTTCACTTTTGCGACCAATACCAACACCATCTACTGAACCTTTCACCTTGTTTAATTTCTTATTATCATCTAACAAATTAAATGTACGAAATAACCAGACATGACATATACATATAGATTGTCACACCCTCGCTTATAGCGGAAAACGAGGATGCGACGGACGGGATCATCATAACACTTGGTATGTTTACAGAGACATAATATATGCAAAAATCCTCGTCTCATGACGTCGCTCGACACAATGGTGACTTGTGTCGTGGTTAGTCAGTTCCACGACTATCATAGTCTATTAATTCAATAATCCAAGATACACAGTGTTCATAAATGAAAACAAATGATAAACAACACTAATGCAAATCTATTGAAATCCTGAGGGTCTCTGCTAAGGCATCGGCTCTAGCTATCCTCTTTGATTATGATCACCTGAAAAGATATGCTCAAAAATGTCAACAATAATGTTGGTGAGTTTCGCAGGTTTAAATTGTAAACATGTAATTGATGTTGTATAGAATTTGCTGTGGAATACCGTGCATACAGTTATAAGCAAGCAAAATCACATAACATGTGTCTCAGACAACCAAACCTAATGATGTATGCATATAATCTCGTCGGAATATATTCACCCAAGGCCTGATTGCTAGCAGCTGTGTTGGTAACTCACAAGTTAACCAATCATCAAGGGTGGGGGTTTCAACCCAGTAGTACTACCAATACCTATCCGTTGGTTCCAAACCCGGAATTAATGGTTGTAAGAAGAACCACATAGCAACATCATGTATGTATTAGAGTATGAGAATAGTATCACGTTGATTCCAAGTATGAAAATTGTATGTTGTACAGCATTGAAAACGTGTGAGCATACTTTTCCCCTAAGTTTGGAAAAGATCGAAACAATTAGAAAAAGCATAAAAAGGGGCCACGAAACTCACCTTGAATTGATGTAATGAACAAAAGCTTCACAGAATAAGGCAATGCACGATCAAACACGATCAATACCTATTATTATTTGTAATTAAGTCTTTAAAATGTATTCAACGTTAATAGATATATTTGGTTGGATTCGGGTTGGTTTGGTTCGACGTACACGATTTGATTTATTTAATTGAGTTTGATTAATTAACTTATATTTATATTTGTATATGATTTGTGAATTCACAAGTTGTATAATTTCTATAATATCCATGATTATTTCATAGTTAAACGCGATATAATGTCTATTTTTATAAAAATAATTATTTATAATATTTATAAATAATATTTTATAAAGATTATTAAGGTTTTTATATAAAATAAATTTACAGAAAATATTTATGTAATCTTTTAAATAAGAAAAATTTATAAAATTATTTTTATAATTTTAAGAATTTTTATGTATTTTTCAGAAGCTTAAAAAGCATTAAAAAAATAGGTGAGGGTGCCCGGGTTCGAACCCGGGACCTCAAGGTTTGAAATCAAGCGTAGAACCAGTGAACCAAGGCATCCAGCCGCGACAAAACATCGTTTCATTTGTTTTTAAGCCAACCTAACCCATTTCCCCCAAATCCATATAAACCCTAGAATTTAATCGATCAAATTGAACCCCGATTTGATACTGTTAATGTATAATTCATGGAGCTTTTGTTCCCCATGATAAATCGAGTAGACTTATGCATTTAATTACCTGATTTGATTTGGGTTGATGGTATGAACAGATAAGAACAAGCCGCGACAGTGAAGATATCGATTCGAGATGATTTTGTTGATGATAATCAAATTAACTGCATAGACACCTTTGGATGATGCTAATGATCTAAAGCCCTATGTTAATTTGCAAGTTATAAGGCTCAAGAGTGGCGGTGGATAGAGTTGCAAGTCGAAACAGAGGGTTTGATTGAATTGGTTTGATTGTGTGTGTTCTGATGAATTGGGAAGATTGGTTCGATTTATAGGTGATAAAGTTCAAGTGTGTCGATTAGATTTGATTATTTTAGTGTTTGAGTGGGTAATTTAGCCGTTGATCGTTCGGATAATAAAGTTGGATCCAAAGTGGTGAGCTGTAATTCGATGTTTAACGCGTTTTAGTTGTGCATTGGATTCGAATCTCTCCTGCGAACGCATTGGAACCGTTTTGGGGGTTAAAATCGGGTAATTTTCGTGTTTTGGCCTCGTCGGAGTATCGCCGGAATTTGGCCGGAGAGGTGGCCGAAAAATCGGGGTGAACGGGCGGGTGGTTTGGGTTTTTTCAAAAATTACACCAATGGTCCCTGGGGTTTAGATTATTGTTATTTTATGTAGAATAATTTCTTTTAAGTTTCAAATTTGGCAAAACACCCCCCCAACTTATTTATTATTATTATTAGTATTATTATTATTGTTATTATTATTATTATTATTATTATTATTGTTATTAGTATTATTATTATTGTTATTATTGTTATTATTATTATATTCGGGTTAAAACAAAACAAGTATACGAAATAATTCGGTTAAAACGATAAATAGTCTATGAAAATACGTGAGGATAGTTAATACACACGGAGAGTTAACGGGCTTAATGCTAATTGATAGACTTGTTAATGACAGATGTCACACACCATCACATTCACCACATGATCTTCAACAAGAAGAATCTTAGGTTTCCTTACTGATTTGGGAATATCTTGAATGTTTCTAGAACTTTGTTCATCAAATCCATCTATATCATCTGAGCTGTCACACTAATGTGAAAGTAGACCCACGTTGTTCTTTGCTTGATATTGTGAGATGTCACAGTATCCCCCAGTTAAGGGAATTTCATCCCGAAATTCAACTGGTGCTAGGCCCAAGAGTGTCATCCTCGAATAGATGTGGATATTGAGTCTCATCTGATCTTCACGTTCCCATGTAAACTCTGGCCCTAGTTTGGAATTCCATCTTACACGAACAATAGGTATCTTGCTGCGTCTCAACCTCTTGACCTTTCGGTCCATGACCTCAATAGGTTCCTCCACAAAATGGAGGCTTTGATCAATCTTGATATCCTCAATAGGCACGTGAAGTGATTCATCAGCTAAACACTTCTTGAGGTTCGATACATGGAAAGTATCATGTACACTGTTAAGCTCTTGTGGCAACCTTAATCGGTACGCCACTAGACCGATTCTCTCTGTGATCTCAAAGGGTCCAATGTATCTCGGGGCTAACTTCCTCTTCTTTCTAAACCGAACCATCCCTTTCCAAGGAGAGACCTTAAGTAACACTCGATCCCCAACGTTAAACTCTAACGGCTTCCGACGGTTGTCGGCATAACTCTTTTGGCGATCTCATACAGCTTTAAGTCAGTCTTTGATTAGGAAAATCTTATCGGTTGTTTCTTGAATGATTTCAGGTCTTGTTAGCTGACTTTCGCCAATCTTGGCCCAACATACAGGTGATCTACATTTACGGCCATACAACGCTTCGAATGGTGCACACCCAATACTAGTATGGTAACTGTTATTGTAGGAAAACTCGATCAACGGTAGGTGAGTATCCCAACTGCCACCAAAATCAATGACACATGCCCGTAGCATGTCCTCAAGCGTCTGTATTGTGCGTTCGCTTTGGTCGTCTGTCTAGGGGTGATAGGCTGTACTCATGTCTAATCGTGTGCCCATCGCTTTCTGTAACGTCTGCCAAAAGCGTGAGGTAAATCGACTATCTCGGTCGGATATGATTGACACCGGCACCCCATGCTATGTCACGACCTCTTTGATGTACAATCTCACCAGTTTATCCATTTTATAATCTTCTCGGATAGGCAAGAAGTGAGCAGATTTTGTCAGTCGATCCACTATGACCCATATCGAGTCGTGCCCATTTGGCGTTCTCGGGAGTTCGGTAATAAAATCCATAGTGATGTTCTCCCATTTTCACTCGGGAATTTCAGGTTGTTTCAATAATCCCGATGGTTTCTAGTGTTCAGCTTTAACCTTTGAACACGTCAAGCATTTGCTCACATATAGAGCAATATCTTTCTTTATACCCGGCCACCAGTACAGATCCTTTAGATCGTGGTACATCTTATCTGCACCGGGATGAACAGAATATCAAGTCTTGTGTGCTTCATCCAAGACTAGTATACGTACACCTCCCCATCTGGGAACCCATATGCGATCAATGAAGCAATGTACGCCGTCATCCTTGCGATTCATCTGTTTATCCAACCCTCGGAATTCTTCTTCCGCAAGGTTCTCTTCTTTCAAAGCCTCACTTTGCGCAATTTGAATTTGAGTTTTCAAGTTCGTTTGAATAGTCAAACCCAAAGCTCAAACACGTAGTGGTTTTACGCGTTCTTTACGACTTAGGGCATCAGCCACCACATTTGCTTTCCCCGGATGATACCGGATTTCGCAATCGTAGTCACTAAGTAATTCTACCCAACGTCGTTGTCGCATGTTGAGCTCTTTCCGATTCAGAATGTGTTGAAGGCTCTTGTGATCGGTGTAGATGATACACTTGGTGCCATATAGATAATGCCTCCATATCTTAAGTGCAAATACTACAGCGCCCAACTCCAAATCATGAGTTGTGTAGTTCTTTTCGTGCACCTTAAGTTGTTACGAGGCGTAAGCAATCACCTTATCTCTTTCCATTAGAACACATCCCAATCCTTGATGTGAAGCATCGCAGTACACCACAAAATCATCAGTTTCGTCCGGTAGGGACAATATTGGAGCATTGCACAGCTTTTCCTTCAACGTCTGGAAAGCTTGTTCTTGTGCATGTCCCCAGTCAAACTTCTTGTCCTTCTGGGTTAGCAGCGTCAATGGTTGTGCGATCTTCGAAAAATTCGCAATAAAGCGATGGTAATATCCGGCCAATCCTAGGAATTGCCGTATTTCTGAAGGCGTTTGGGGTGTATCCCATTTCTTCACAGCTTCAATTTTGCCAGGGTCCACATGAACTCCATCTTTGTTAACCACGTGACCCAAAAACTTCACTTCTTGAAGCCAGAATTCACACTTCGAGAATTTGGCAAAAGGTTTCTCTTCCCACAACAGTTCTAGAATTGCTCGAAGGTGTTTCTCGTGATCCTCTTTCGATCGAGAATAGATAAGTATATCGTCTATGAACACGATCACGAACTTATCCAAGTAAGGTTTGCACACTCGATTCATCAGATCCATGAATACAGCTGGTGCATTAGTCAGCCCGAACGGCATGACTAAGAACTCATAGTGCCCATAACGAGTCCTGAATGCTGTTTTTGGTATGTCACCCTCAAAAACTCTCAGTTGATGATATCCAAAATGGAGATCAATCTTGGAGAAATATGAAGCTCCTTGTAATTGATCAAATAATTCATCAATTCTGGGAAGATGGTATCGATTCTTCATAGTCAACTTGTTCAACTCGCGATAATCGATACACATACGAAATGACCCGTCTTTCTTCTTGACAAATAGAACGGGTGCTCCCCATGGCGAATGACTCGGCTGAATGAATCCCTTCTCCAATAGCTCTTGTAGTTGGCTGGATAACTCTTGCATTTCAGATGGCGCTAATCGATATGGTGCTTTTGCTACCGGCGTAGCTCCAGGAACCAACTCGATACGAAATTCCACCTGTCGTAGAGGAGGTAAACCCGACAAATCATCAGGAAATACTTCCGGATAATCTCGCACCACAGGAATATCTGCCAACCTGTTGCCTTCTTCTTTCTTTTCCACTACATGGGCAGGAGTGCGTATCACTGCTTTCGTAGACATCGACGCGTCTTCATGCAAGAAATGAGCTTTAGAGTTCTTCCCGGTCATTCTCCTTGAATCTTGAGTATCTCCCCATTTGGCATGGGGATTCGTACTAACTTCTCCCGACAAACAATCTCGGCTCCGTGCTTCGACAACCAATCCATTCCCACAATCACGTCGAAGCTCCCTAACTCGAAAGGTATTAAATCTATGTCGAAGGCATGGTTCTCTAATATTATGGAGCACTGTCTAATGATCTTATCTGCTTGTACGAATCTACCATTGGCCATTTCTACGGAAAAGCTAGTTTCTAGCCTACTAGGATTCAATGCAAGCATGTGTGCAAAATCAGAAGATATGAAACTATTGTCTGCTCCCGTATCAAACAATATAAAGGCGAAGTGGTTGTTGAGAAGATACGTACCCGTGACAACATTCGGGTCCTGACGAGCATCATTGGCTCCAATGACGAAGGCACGTCCTCTGGCAGCATTTCCTTGATTTCCCTGGGCCGGATTACCAGCTATGGCCAGCACTTGCTGCTGGTTATTCCCCTGTTGACCCGGCGCTCTATTTAGTCGGGGGCACGTGTTTCGGAAATGATCGAGGCCTCCACATTCATAGCATGCCCTGGCATTCCCGGCGGGGTTAACCGCATTAATAGGTGCTACCAGGTTGGGCGCAATGCTACAATCCTTCACCCAGTGTCCCGAGCACCTACAGTTTGTACATTCCCGACATGGCATTGCTGGGGAATGGTGATAGTTACACTTGTTGCACTTGGGGTGCAGTCCAGTGTAATCCTTCCTTCCTTGTGTTACAGCCACAAAGTTTCGGGCTGTCTTGGCTTTCTTATCGGGTCTTCCAGTATGAGACCCAAACTCCTTTCTCTTCTTTGTTCCCTTCCCCAGCAATCCGGTTCTCACCATTTGTCAGTAAGAGCGCCAGCCTTCAGAATTGCGCTCTGAATTGTAGGAGGAGCAGCTGCTGTTACTAATGCTTGGATTTGAGGCGCAAGTCCCCAAATGTACCTCTCAATTCTTTTTGATTCCGGAGTCACCAGATGTGGAACTAGCCTTGCCAGTTCGTGGAATCCATCAATATAAGCGGCATGCCCAGCCCCCACCATAGCATGATTCCAGAATTCATGCTCCAATTTCTGTATTTCATTGAGGGGGCAGTGCTCCTCAGTAGTCAAAGCTTTGAACTCATCCCAAGTCATTTGCATCGCAGATTCTCTCCCTCTGGCTTGAACCTAGGTGTTCCACCAAGTTAGTGCCTTGCCCTGTAGTGAACACGTGGCATACTTGATTCTTTGACTGTCAAGGCATGCACTGATGTCAATCACTGCCTCCATCTTTTCAAGCCACCTAGTCAGGGCTATCGCCCCACCTTTCCCATCGAATTCTCGGGGTTTGCAGGCCATAAATTCGTTGTATGAACATCCCCGTCTAGTATGGTCGATTCCAGTTTCGTTCCTAGTTGCTCCGCTAATGCCAGTATTTTCCCCTGCTCCTTGGTTGTGTTGACCATTGGTATTACGATCCCCGTGAAGAGGATGATTCAGAAGGGTGTCGCTCACTTAAGTCACAATGGTTGGAATCAGTGCAGCTAGCTGCTGAGCAATCATAGCAGCTATGTCAGGGTTGTCAGTTCCCTGATTGTTGCCAGCTGGAGCATCACCTGTTCTGGGTGGTCTACCCCTACCCCTGTTTTGCGAGGCCTCACCTTCCTGGTTGGTTCTACGTGTGACTCTCTTAGGCGGCATCTTCTGATCACAGAAAGATGTAAACCTTAGTCACATTAAGATGCACGCATGATTTCACTCATCAATTCCTAATAACCTATGCTTCGGTCCATCAAGATCATTACGTAGCCCAGTTTAAGCACATTATCAGTATACCGGTGATGTTTATATATAGGGTTCCCCTTAGCATTATCTCAAATAATAATGTAATGTATGTGTAGAGGGTATCATCACTCCTCTATATTCATGTAATCCACTTTCATTCTAAGCATTCAATCAGTTCCTTAGTTACTGAAATGCTAAGTGGAGGAATGTCTCACAAGGTCAATATCATGTTTGGAAATACCATGAAGGCTCTAAGTAGGACAGGACTTGAGTAAGTAATGTTTGGTTACCCGTAACAAGGTTTTACTAGAATTATGA
Organism: Flaveria linearis; assembly: GCA_024085815.1. Lineage (NCBI taxonomy): Eukaryota > Viridiplantae > Streptophyta > Magnoliopsida > Asterales > Asteraceae > Flaveria > Flaveria linearis. The sequence goes on along the minus strand of CM044011.1, from coordinate 49,157,973 downwards.
TCATAGCACCCTAGGGTATAGAATAGAAACTTATGATACTCATGATCGTTACCTCATGGTAAGATTAGCCAGACTTCTCATGCATGGCGAATTACAATTACGTGTGCACCCGTAATGGTAATTTGCCTTGCATGATCACCCTTAGCTTCACTTACCCCGAGTTAACATCATAGTATTATCCAGATTTATCAAGCACAAATTATGTAATGTCCTTATGTCCATGAGCCAATAGTATTCTAATAATAGCATGTAATAGCAAGTAAACTATAATCACATAAGCACAATATGTCTAATAATAACTGCATATCCTTCATACTTTCAGGATTTCAGTCATAACCATGATAGGGTCGGATTTAATATCCGAGATCGACGCTACGCGTGATCACCGAAGTTCCCTTATGTTTAGGTATCCCAACCAAATGATATGATGTTGTGCGTATACAAGCGTAAAGTTCTTAGTACAAAAGTATCCCATGGAGAAAGACTAAGAGTAATAGTGTCTTCCTCGGGATGTTCAGATAACACATGTATATGTATAGAATCAGGTATGTAGGAACATACATGTATATTAAATCCATAGACTTAATATACTTGACCCATTTGCCTTATAGACTTGTCTATTGAACATAGTTTATCACTCATCCCAGAAATCCCCAGGTAAGCATAACTAGTCTCATAATGAGATTTATACGATATGCTTGCCTTAGCCCGAAGGCCTTTTGCCAGGAAATCCAGAATACAGGTGTCTATGTGTCACACAAATCATGAAGAACATTTAGGTAATATCAAATGCACACAATCCCTAGCATGCATTCTATATGAAGGTTCTTAAGTTATAGTCTAGGTCGAGTTCTCCACCTAATTCTCTATAACCAAGGCTCTGATACCAATCTGTCACACCCCCTTATTGCGGAAACACGAGGATGCGACGGACGGGATCGTCATAACACTTGGTATGTTTACGGAGACATAATATATGCAAAAATCCTCGTGTCATGACGTCGCCCGACACAATGGTGACTTGTGTCGTGGTTAGTCAGTTCCACGACTATCATAGTCTATTAATTCAATAATCCAAGATACACAGTGTTCATAAATGAAAACAAATGATAAACAACACTAATGCAAATCTATTGAAATCCTGAGGGTCTCTGCTAAGGCATCGGCTCTAGCTATCCTCTTTGATTATGATCACCTGAAAAGATATGCTCAAAAATGTCAACAATAATGTTGGTGAGTTTTGCAGGTTTAAATTGTAAACATGTAATTGATGTTGTATAGAATTTGCTATGGAATACCGTGCATACAGTTATAAGCAAGCAAAATCACATAACATGTGTCTCAGACAACCAAACCTAATGACGTATGCATATAATCTTGTTGGAATATATTCACCCAAGGCCTGATTGCTGGCAGCTGTGTTGGTAACTCACAAGTTAACCAATCGTCAAGGGTGGGGGTGTCAACCCAGTAGTACTACCAATACCTATCCGTTGGTTCCAAACCCGGAATTAATGGTTGTAAGAAGAACCACATAGCAACATCATGTATGTATTAGAGTATGAGAACTGTTGGTACACATGTCCCAAGTTCTAGTCTAGTGAGCTCAAATGTAATAGACTTCTATCTTGTAACACATATGTAATGTTCAATCAATCTAATGAGAATCTCTTCTTTATACAGTTGTTGATTATATAATGTTATATGTAATTATATTATTAGTTGTTACACGCATAATATGACCATGTTATATAGGATTACAGTTGTGAGACACAGTCTGAATCATTAAAGGTTCAAGAATGTGTTTGACTAAGCTCTTAGTCAGTCGCACGACTGGACCATGCGAATGGTCCGTTCGCACGGTTGAATAAGAAGATTGAGTCAATCGCCCGGTTGAGTCATGAGACTGACTCAAGCGTACGAATGAATCAATCGTATTACTCAATCGCACGACTGAGCCAGTCGCAAGGCTCAGTCGCACGAATGAGATCTGTAACCTATAAATACCACTTAATTCGTGGGAAAAAAAACACTTCGAATACTAGAAACCCTAATCGACCCAGAACGTGTTGTTCGACCATTCCAACTTCATAGAGCGTTTCAGATCATTCCTAGTCAATTCATAACGTTTTCTAATCGTTAGGATTGATCTTGATTTCGTTCTCACTGATTGGATCGCCAATCAAATAGGATTCCACACTATTTGATCTGGTACAACGAAGAATCAGTTAGTACTCCGTACGTACTCGGTCCTAACAAGTGGTATCAGAGCTTGGCTCTTGATTCTTCGTTGATTCAATCGTTTTTGTGAAAAATCTACGTTTTACGCGAAAAGATCCAATCTTTTGGCTAAAAAATTGAGTCTTTACGTGTGCATGTTCTGAAAATTCAGTATTTTTCGAGTTTAAGCCGTCTAGGGTGCAAATACTTGCGTTCTAGGTCAAAAGTGTTCAAAAATCGTTTTTACAGCCGACCCAGTCGCACGATTATCTCAATCGTACGACTGAACTCTTTCGCCCAGGTCTTTCGCACGTTTGAGTCAATCGCCCACTCCAATCGCACATCTGAGTCGTTCAGTCTGTTCAGTCGTCTAAGTCTCTCAGTCGTCTATTCAATCGTACGTTTGAGTCCAATCGCTTACAGCCCATTCGCACAGCAAATTAATTCTCAAGTTAAATTAATTCAAGGATGGACTCAGAAAATTATGCCATGTCAGCTGGAAAGGATTCGAGAATTCAAAACTTGTTGTTACTAGAGAATGAGATAGGGAACCATAACAAGCCACCTAAACTATTGACAATAGAGGACTTTCCACAATGGAGACAACGTTTTGAGATCTATCTTAATGGCGTAGATACTAACTTATGGAACTCTATTGAGGTTGGTTATAAAATACCCGTGGGGGCTGATGGTGTTCCTTTGACTTTGAGTGGACTCACCGATACACAGAAGGTTGCCTACAATGCAGAGAAGAAGGCCTATGCTATTTTGACTCAGTCCATTCCCAAGCCTATTTTTCATCAATACTCAGAGCACAAACAAAGTAAAAAACTGATGGAAGTTCTTGAAAAGAGGTATGATGGAAATTCAAACTTAAAGGCACTGAAAGGTAAAGCATTGAAGAAGTAGTTTGATAACTTCTCAGCAATTGGGAATGAAAGTTTGGATGAAATCATTGATCGTTTCTACCACCTGATGAGTGAACTTCACACTCATGGTGTTAAGACGTCAATGGAAGACAAAGTTTTAAGCTTGGCAGATGGTCTACCTGCAAAGTGGGATTCATTCATATCTACTCTGTGATACAACTCAGTTTTAGAAACCCTGGACATCAATGACTTTATTCTAAAACTAAGAGAGGAGGAAGTGCGACACAAATACAAGGCAAAGAAGGGCTCTTATACACAAGACCCCTCTCTCTACAATGTTCCTTCTACTTCCACCCCTGCTGCAAAGTCTTCTGGTGCTCCTCTGCAAACAGCCTTCGTGTCCAATGCATCTCCAACTGCTGAACAAGGCTCATCATCTGCAAATGAGTCTCTTGGTGCATCTGGAGTTAGTCAAAGTCCCATTGTTACTCAGTCTGCAAAGTTGACAACAGAAAATCTAGGAAAAGTAACAGTGGAGGTTGCTAAAGAGCACATGGATCTACTTGCTGCTGTTGTGCATTCTTATGACGGTTTGGTGGCAGGCAAGATTGGTAATTGCCACCTTGCTGATGAAGATTATGAGCAAGTCGATGAGAATGAGCTGGAAAGAATGGACATTATATGGGCTCTTGCAAGTGCTGTCCGAAGAGCCAAGAAATTTGTGAAGAAAACAGGGCAGAATCTCGTGGCTACTAAAGATACAACCTTTGGTTTTGACAAGTCTAAAGTCACGTGCTTCAATTGTGGAGAAAAGGCCACTTTAAAAGGGAGTGTTCGAAGCCTAAAAAGACTGGGAACGGGAATCCATTTTCCTCGTTCAACAGGCAAGATAGAGACAAGAAACCAGCGTCCACGGGAAGTGATTCTAAAGCTATGGTAGCACAAGGAGATGAAGGACAAGACTGGTCCTTTCGATTCGTGTCTGATGAAGCTAACATAGCGTCTGTGGAAGACTTGAACGAAGACTCAGCAAGTGAAGGGGAGAGCTCAGCTGAGGTTGATACTGCTGATTTGGAAGAGACGTTTGATGTTGTTGATGAAATTGTCAAGAATGAGTTAAATTCAGAATCCAAAGCTCAATCTACGTCTCAGAATGCTTTCATGGCTGGCACGTCGACCTCTACACAGGTACAATCTAAAGATGAATTATTTGATAAACATGCTTGTGTTGAATGTGATAAATTTAGGGAAAGCATTGATCTAAAATTTGCTAGGTTATTAGAACACAACGATAACTTAGTAAATGACTTAAAACTCTGCTCAGAAGCTAATCGTGTCTTAAAACAAAATGAAAGCGGTTATAAGGAGAAGATAGATGCGTTGCAGAAGCAACTAAAGGAAACTGAAGTTGTTGTTTTTAACCAAGAAAATGATATTAAATACTACTTAAAGACCATTGAAGATACTAAAAAGGACAAAGCGGTTTTACAAGTAGAAAATGAGTCGTTGCAACAAAAACTACATAGTTTAGCGAGTTCTTCGCACATTTTGAAAAACTTGGTTAAAGAACGCAACAATGGGGAGGGATTGGGTTACAAGGTAGTTCCACCACCACATGAAACTCTTTTGAATACAAAACAACGTCCAATTAATAACAATCAAATTAAGGATCATGTGGTGACAACTCCTCTGGTTAGTGATCCGGACACAGCAGTTAAGTCTGCTTCTCCGGATGATGATCAGAAAACCTCAACGTCAAGCAAGGTCAATGTTGAGAAACGAGTGGAAACAAATGTCCAAACAACTCTTAGTTTGGAATCAAAATCAAATTTTACACATACCAAGATATTAAAAATCACTCAAGTTAAACCAGGTAAAAGGGATAATATTTAGCCTCAAAGACAAATTAATCCTAACATTAAACAAGTTAAATTTGTTAAAGAGGGTAAATATTCAAAGACTGATACCAAAAGACCCATTCCTGAGGTTTACTCACCGCCCCACAAGAGATCTCCTAGTCCTGATGAATGGAGATCCTGCTATACTTGTGGTCAGCGAGGTCATATTTCAACTAATTGTCCACGCTATCAGACACCAAGAATTAAAGTTGAGCTAAACGACAAAGTCAAAGTAGATTCAAAACAGCGTTCTAAGACCCCGTTTAGATCGAAAACACCCATTAGGCATAAAACACCTTCTAAGTCGTTTTCGTCTCCACCATATCAAAGGCAAAACAGACAAGTCCCCGACAGGTCTGTGACACCAGCAAAAAAATCTGTTTCTGAATCTAAACTATATGCTCAAACTGTTAATCAGTCTAAAGTTTATCATAAATAATCCTTTCACAGGGATGGTTTATGGAAAGCCAAGACATCTGGTGAGTCTGACAGCCAGGAAAATCTGAAAGTTGAGATTCCACCCACTGATAAAGGACAGTGGGTCGAATTCATGATGGTTGATTCCTCTGGGAAACCCAAGCCAGTCAAGGCTTGGGTCCCCCTCCATAACTGATTGTTTTCAATTATGTGCAGGTTGTCCGCTACAGTGCTTCAACAAATACATGGATTGTGGATAGCGGAGCTTTCCAGGCACATGACAGGAAACAAGTCTCTCCTTTTTAATGTCAAACAAATTAAAGAGGGACATGTTTCCTTTGCTGGGAACAAAGGAGGATACATCACTGCTCAAGGCGAAGTAGGTAATGAAAAGGTAAAGTTTGATAAAGTAAATTTTGTTCAACAACTAGAAAACAATTTACTTTCAGTGTCTCAAATATGTGACAAGGGCTTCAAAGTTATGTTTGACAACCGAAAATGTTACATACTGAAAAAGGAGATGGAAATTCCAGAGAAGCAGGTTTTGATGTCTGCATCCAGGTACAATGATTTATATGTCCTGGATATGTCTAATGCTTCTACGTCTGAATCTACAGCTCAATGTTTCCTATCAAAAGCGACAGAGAAGGAATCCATCTTATGGCATAGAAGGATGGGACACATAAATCACAGGAAGATGAATCATCTGATTCACAATAATCTTGTTGAGGGAGTTACAGTCAAGAACTTCCAACTTCCTGATTTTTGTGTCTCATGCAAGAAGGGAAAGCAGACCAGGAAATCTCACAAGACCAAGCACGTCAACACAATTGAGATGCCTCTGGAGTTGCTACACATGGATCTCTTTGGTCCAGTCAACACAAAGAGTATAGCAGGAGACTGGTACTGCTTTGTAGTCACTGATGACTACTCAAGATTCACCTGGGTGATGTTTCTGAAAGCGAAATCAGAAACGTTTGAATCATTCAAGGTGCTCGTCACTACATTGGAGTCACTCTACAACTTGAAGGTAAGGAAGATTCGTTCTGACAATGGCACAGAGTTCAAAAATCAGTGGATGGATGCTTTCTGCAAGGAAAAGGGAATTGTTCATCAGTTCACTTCCGCATACACGCCACAGATGAATGGAGTTGCAGAACGAAAGAATCGGAGCTTAATTGAGACTGCGCGAACCATGTTAGCTGATTCAAAGCTCCCAGTTCAGTTCTGGAATGAAGCAGTTGCAAATGCCTGCTACACGCTTAATCGTGTATTAGTAGTTAAAAGGCATGGCAAGACATGTTATGAGCTACTTCAGAAGAGAAAGCCAAATTTGGAGTATCTGGAACCATTTAGAGCTCCATGTACATTGCTAAAGAAGACTCGGGATGGCAAGTTCAGCGAGAAAGCTGATCAAGGAATATTCTTAGGATACAGCATCCCAGACAAGCGAGTTTACAATAACTCGACGGGTCAGGTAGAGGTGTGGTGCAATGTGGATGTTCAGAGATACATCACACCTCCTACTGGAAAAGGTCCATCATCATTCTTCGATTATAATGGCTTTTTCAAATCCTTTAATCTTCCACAGTCTGATTCAGAGGAAGACGTTGCTACCCAGATGATGTATGATGTTCTTATCTCACCGAATCTGGATTCAAGCAACATCACACCTACTGATGGTGCCTCAAGCTCTTCGACTCCTGCTCATGATGAGAGTGATGATTCATCAGGTGATGAAGAAGCACCTGCTTCTAACCCTGAGCATGCAGCTAATCAACACAGTGAATCATCAGCTGCTGAACCAGCTGCGGGAAATCCGGATACTGACCCAGTAGTCACCAATCTGGATTCTGATGTTGTGGTTCCTACCACACCAGTGACTAGGATCAGTGTGAATCACCCCCCCTCATCTATCATTGGAGACATTCAATCCGGTGTGCAAACAAGAAATCAGGTGTACTCTGCTGATTATGCTGCAGTCATGGTAAAGGGTTATGTCAATGACGGGGCTTTCTCATGTTTTGTTTCACAAATCGAGCCTAAATATGTCTGTGACGCCCTGAAAGATGAGGCTTGGGTCAATGCTATACAAGAAGAGCTACTCCAGTTCAAGAAACTTGGAGTCTGGACGCTAGTTGACAGGCCGAAAGGAGTTAAAGTGATTGGTACCAAATGGGTACTAAAGTGCAAGAAGGATGACCAAGGTGTTGTTATCAGAAACAAGGCACGGTTGGTTGTTCAAGGCTTCAGACAAGTCGAAGGCATCGACTACAATGAAGTCTTTGCTCCCGTAGCTAGAATGGAAGCTATTCGTATCTTTCTAGCCTACGCCTCTTACATGAAGATTAAGGTATATCAACTGGATGTTAAGAGTGCATTCTTGCATGGGGAAATCCGTGAAGAAGTATATGTCAGTCAACCCGAAGGATTCGAAGATCCTTATCATCGGGACAGAGTCTACAAGTTGGACAAGGCTCTGTATGGGCTACATCAGGCTCCTAGAGCTTGGTATGAAAAACTCTCTACCCATCTGCTAAAGCATGGTTTTCGCAGGGGTGTGATTGACTGTACATTGTTCATTAAAGAAAAGGATGGTGACTTGCTTCTGGTGCAGATCTATGTGGATGATATCATCTTTGGATCTAGAAATGAAGCATTATGCAAAGATTTCGAATCTGTGATGAAGGCGGAGTTTGAAATGAGTGCAATGGGAGAGATGAAGTTCTTCCTGGGATTACAGGTGGATCAAACACCAACCGGCATCTTCTTACATCAGACCAAGTATGTCGGCGATATTCTAAGTCGTTTTGACATGGAAAATGCTTCTGCTGCCGGTACCCCTCTCGCCACAAATCATGATGTGGCTCCTGATGAGAATGGGGATTTGGTGGATGCCACTATGTATCGTGGATGCCACAAATCATGATTTGATGATCGGATCTCTCATGATATGGCGATATTCTAAGTATGTCTGAAGTGATCGGGTGGATAAATGGATCACGTCTGAAGTGATCGGGTGGATAAATGGATCACGTCTGAAGTGATCGGGTGGATAAATGGATCATGTCTGAGATGATCAATTACACATAATGTTTTATCAACTGGTTAATAAAACTAAGGGTTGGTTCATATCTTGACAAAATGGAACAAGTATAGCCCAATCGCACGACTGAATCTGATATGACCCAGTCGTACGAATGGGGTATACGATTGAATACAATCGTAACATTGGACCATGCGAATGAGCCCAATCGGTCGATTAAATGTGCACGACTAGGTCAAACGTGCGAATGGGATGTGCGTATGAATCAAATGGCACGATTGGAGGTGACCGACTACAACAGTCGTTTGGATGATACTCAATCGCCCGTTTGGAAAAGAACGATTGGGTGGATTGCACGACTGAGACCCAGTCGCCCGACTGATCTATACGACTAGGTTCAGTCGCCCGGCTGAACTAGACGACTAGGCTCAGTCGCCCGACTGGAATGTGCCCTAGTATATATACAAGCCGAATCCGAATCAGTCGCTCATTCTCCCAAATCGCCCTCTCTATTCGCCCGACCTAAAGAACCTCTGTCAAAATTTCCTTTGATTCATCTTTACCTTCGTTTAGCATATTCTAACATCCATTGGTGTTTATACAGGTAATACTCAAGGTGTTTCACAGATAATACACACAAATGCTGTCCAGAATTTCTCGAATTCTGACCGAACAGTAACCGAGTACATGATGATCAAATAGGATGTTCAAACTAACCTAAACGTTTAAACAAAAGTTAAAACATGATTAATCGGTAGTTTCCGAGTGTAATGAGCCTAATTTCGATGTGTAACTTCAAGTATAGCTCAAAACACGAATTTGAATGGACAAACTGTCGAGCAGGCGACGGGACACGCTGATGAACTTCAATTGCCCGATTGAGGAGACGACTAGTGTCAGTCGCCCGACTGAGAAGGACGAATGAATCAATCGCACGACTATGCTCATTCGCTTGACTTAGTCGCCCGTATGAATAAATTCACCTTTAAAACTCATTCGTTCCACTCAGTCGCACGGTTATGTTCATTCGGCAGCTCAGTCGCCCGACTAACAAAAGTGGGAAATTCTTTGATTTGAATAAGCTATCTTCTACATGTACTGATGTTTACTTATATTGTGACAGATGGCGAATCGTCGGATTCTAAGCACAAAGCACAACATCTGTGCCCATCTTGATCTGACCTCAAGGAATGCATCGGAGTTTGTGGGAATAATCACATTCTTACGGAGATCGAGGATCTTCAGGGCAATATCCACACCATGCACTCCATACCACTCACTGCAGCAAGCATTCTGGGAGAATGCTACCGTAGACAGATCAGTTGAGCCCTATCGGATCAGGAGCTCTATACTTGGGAATGCGATAGAGATAACTGAGGAGGACCTAAGGACAGTCCTAGAGTTAGGAGATGATGGTGACTATCCTATTCGTTTACATCCGATGACTGTTAGAGGGTGCTTCCTGAGGGCTAAGTACACTGGGGACATCAACTCAGGGATGCTCAACAAGAGCAATCTCTGCCCCCAGTTCAAATACCTTGCCCATGTCCTGCTCAGATGTATTGCCTCACGGAAAGGAGGCTTCGATGAGCTCTCTGAGCAAATGCAGAGTGCCTATGTTGCATTAGTGCTAAACCATCCATTCAGCTTCTCCAGGATGATCTTCACTTACCTAGTGGAGAACATAGAAGTGAAGGGAAGAGAAGGCTTCTGCATGTATCCTCGCTTCCTGCAAATGATCTTTGACCAGAAGCTTCCCATGTTACCGAAGCAGAAGGAGGATGCCGTTGTGCTCGAGGTGATGGATGATACCACCTTGGGCAGGATGAAGGTATACCGGGGCAAACAGGTCAAGCCCCCGGTAAGACGCTTGTTTGGGCATCTGGACCGTGAGGAGTATGTGGCGCCAGCTAGGAGAAAGTGGCGTCACGAAGAAAGTGATTCTGATGTAGAGCAGGTGGCTCTACCCTCCGATGACTCCGATGATGATGACCACGGAACTGGTCAGGGTGGAGATGGTCAAGGAAGACCTGAGCCAGCTCCAATCCACCCTGACTTCATGCAGGAGGAGGAGGACTCAGACGAGGCACCACTAACCCGGACTGTGGGAAGTCGGGTAGTGGCAACCGAGGAAGGATTGAGGGCGGTTGGGGGACGCCCAGGAGAGTCTGGGAGCTCTGTAGCAGACCCATTATACACCCCAGCCTCTCCCAGCAGCCAAGGGGGAGCCTCCGGGTCAAAGGGGACTCGGAGGAAACATATGGCTCGTCCTCATGGATGAAGCCCAAGCGGAGGAGGATCACGCTCATCTCTACCTCCTCTGCACCAACCACTTCCACCACACCTAGCCAAACCACCCAAACCACTCAAACTACCCAACACACCACAACCCAAACACCTCAAATCACCACCACCACTATACCTCCACTTCATACTCCCATATCTTCCCACACCACCACCACTGTACCTCCCACAACAGCCATCCCATCTCCTCCCATCTACACCACAGCTACCACAACATCCACCACCTACCAAACCCAACCATCATCCTTTCCATCCAGCTCATTTATACCACCAATTTCTGTGGTAGAGCAGCTAGCTGCCCTAAACAGCATAGTCGTTAAGCTGATGGCGTCAGATGCAGAAAAGACAGCTCAGATACAGCAGCTGAGAGAGTTGAGCTCATCTCAGACTGCTGAGATACACCAGTTAAGAGAGCTGACTTCTTCCCAAGCCCAGGTGATCACTTCACAGACCGATCAGATCACAGGGCTGCTTCAGCATGAGGCAGAAACTGATGAAAGGTTGGGAAAGCTGGAGGCGGCTCACAAAACTCTGTTGCTTAAACTGAAAGGCACTCAGAGTGAGCCCCTCAAAATCGGGGAAGGTGATGGTGATGATGATGATGATGATGACAACGATGATGATGAAGATGATGGTGATGATGATGATGGTAGTGATGAAGGAAATGATGGTGATGAGGATAAGGATGATGAGGAAGGTGCAGGAGGAGAAGCTGCCGGAGATCAAAATGATCATGTAGCAGGCGAAAGGCGATCTAAACACCGACAAGATCAGGGACCCTCTTCGTCTGCTCCAACAGACGAAACTCCGGAACTTCAAGACAAAAGTACTGTTTAGTTAGTCATGTTTATGTATTTAACAGACTTTTGTATTTAAAATTATGTTACAGTTATTGAATGAATATTTATATCTTATGTTAATGACTGTGTTTGATTATCTACTGACAAGTATTGTGTTGCATGTTTAAATCAAACAGATCCTAATTTTCAGAGAGACGAACATGATGTTGCTCCCCTCCAACAGGTCAAGTCTCAATTAACAATGATTCTTGATCTGCAGGGGATCGTCAGAAGGTCTGTGATGTATACTCCTGAAGAAGGAGAAATTATACACGACCTCACTGATGAGCAACTGGCTGACATGTTTCGTCTGAATCCAGACGACATTGTAAAAGATGCTCCAGTTTTTGATGATGCTGCAGTTTTTGATGATGCTGATGATGACGAACTTAAAGATGTTGAAGAAATTGAGATTGAAGACATCACTGATCAGCATTATCCAGAATACACTGATCAAGAGGGAAACGTGTTTCCTGATCTGGTGACCAACCTTGATAGTGATATTCTAGATAAACTCCATGATAAAGAAAAAGGAGCAGAAGCATCAACAAGCCAAGCTCAAGCCACGAACGACGAAGTTGACATTCGAAAGGCTGAATGGGCGGCTTGCTTTGCCGAGGTCCGAGCACAACATACTACAGCCACTCTGAGTACCTACACCAAGTTGTACAAAGTAAAGAAGAATATGAAGGTGTCAGGGAAGATTATTGCTTGGGCTCATTTTGATGACCTCGAGTATATGCAGTGAAGAGGGAGAGGGGAATCGAGTACTTTAGATTCCCTCATGATCTGAAGACTCTCCCAGGTTTTGAACTCAACCAGTTGGCACGCCTAAAACTTCTTTATGCTGATCCGAAGAAGATGTCTGGCTGGTTTGAGGCTGCATTGAAGAAGGAATATAGGACCAGATGGGTAAACTTCAAACCTCAGCAGGCTACGAGGTACCTCAGAAGGTCAGAGGTAAGTCCCATCACTGGTCAGCCAAAGATAGTCCTGAAGTGGCGACCTCCGCGCACAATGTCCCGAATTCCACTGAGGGAGATGCCACAGGACTTTACCCCACACTTTAAGTGGTGGTACTATGACTGGCGCTCGGGTGAGGCAGTCATTGTTTTGGAAAAGGACGGGTCAATGGAAGCTATAAGGGTGTTCGACCCCATGTGGCTTATCAACTTGTCAGCGTCTGATGTGTATACGCTGTACAAGTGGCCACTGTTTTTCGATACGCAGGATATTGTGCAAGCACTTCAGTTTCAGCACATAATACGTTTATGCTTTGCGCTGAATATCCATGCGGGGGTTTCCAAAGAAGAGAGATTGAGAAGGTTTGAAGAGTTCAAGAAAGAAGTCAAGGTCTAGATAGAACTAGGTCCAAGGGGGAGTTTGTTGGTACACATGTCCCAAGTTCTAGTCTAGTGAGCTCAAATGTAATAGACTTCTATCTTGTAACACATATGTAATGTTCAATCAATCTAATGAGAATCTCTTCTTTATACAGTTGTTGATTATATAATGTTATATGTAATTATATTATTAGTTGTTACACGCATAATATGACCATGTTATATAGGATTACAGTTGTGAGACACAGTCTGAATCATTAAAGGTTCAAGAATGTGTTTGACTAAGCATCTTAGTCAGTCGCACGACTGGACAATGCGAATGGTCCGTTCGCACGGTTGAATAAGAAGATTGAGTCAATCGCCCGGTTGAGTCATGAGACTGACTCAAGCGTACGAATGAATCAATCGTATTACTCAATCGCACGACTGAGCCAGTCGCAAGGCTCAGTCGCACGAATGAGATCTGTAACCTATAAATACCACTTAATTCGTGGGAAAAAAAACACTTCGAATACTAGAAACCCTAATCGACCCAGAACGTGCTGTTCGACCATTCCAACTTCATAGAGCGTTTCAGATCATTCCTAGTCAATTCATAACATTTTCTAATCGTTAGGATTGATCTTGATTTCGTTCTCACTGATTGGATCGCCAATCAAATAGGATTCCGCACTATTTGATCTGGTACAACGAAGAATCAGTTAGTACTCCGTACGTACTCGGTCCTAACAAGAGAATGAGCATAGTCGTGCGATTGATTCATTCGTCCTTCTCAGTCGGTATGATCTGGTACTCCGTACGTACTTAGTCGCCCGTATGACTATGCTCAATCGCACGACTATGCTCATTCGCTTGACTTAGGAAACCCAAGCCAGTCAATTTGTTGGAGCATATATTGTCATATATAGTGTGTCCGTTGTTAAATGTCGTATGATCTGGTACTCCGTACGTACTTAGTCGCCCGTATGACTATGCTCAATCGCACGACTATGCTCATTCGCTTGACTTAGGAAACCCAAGCCAGTCAATTTGTTAGAGCATATATTATCATATATAGTGTGTTCGTCGCTTGACGAATAGTCTAGGCTTAATGTAATACACCTGATATGTTGTAAACACATGAAACTGGGTCATTCGCAGGAGCATATGCGAATGAGACTCAGTCGTACAACTGAGCCAGGCTAATGGGCCAGTCGTGCGACTGAAAGATGCGATTGGGGCATTCGTAAGACTGAACCATAAGAATGGTCCAGTCGTACGATTGGACCATACGCATGGTCCAATCGCACGAATGGGCCCAGTCGCATCAAATATGGGCCGAGGCCTATATATACCAGTTTCAATGTGTAGAAACCAAAGGGTTTGGAGAGGGTTTGTGCCCGGGGCCTAGGTGCTGCCGGATGAGAGGGGAGATCATGCTCGATCTCCCCTTGCCAAGAGTCTGTATTCTTAAGTTGTAACGAGCTTAAAATCGTTATGTTTTATCAATGAAATCATTCGATTATTGTTCGTATCATTGTTTATCTTTTGGTTTTGATCCTTCCGTCAAGAACATGCTCGGATGTTCATCGATCCAGCGACTTTACAAGAACAGTATCACGTTGATTCCAAGTATGAAAATTGTATGTTGTACAGCATTGAAAACGTGTGAGCATACTTTTCCCCCAAGTTTGGAAAAGATCGAAACAATTATAAAAGCATAAAAAGGGGCCACGAAACTCACCTTGAATTGATGTAATGAACAAAAGCTTCACGGAATAAGGCAATGCACGATCAAACATGATCAATACCTATTATTATTTGTAATTAAGTCTTTAAAATGTATTCAACGTGAATAGATATATTTGGTTGGATTCGGGTTCGTTTGGTTCGACGTACACGATTTGATTTATTTAATTGAGTTTGATTAATTAACTTATATTTATATTTGTATATGATTTGTGATTTCACAAGTTGTATAATTTCTATAATATCCATGATTATTTCATAGTTAAACGCGATATAATGTCTATTTTTATAAAATAATTATTTATAATATTTATAAATAATATTTTATAAAGATTATTAAGGTTTTTATATAAAATAAATTTACAGAAAATATTTATGTAATCTTTTAAATAAGAAAAATTTATAAAATTATTTTTATAATTTTTAAGAATTTTTATGTATTTTTCAAAAGCTTAAAAAGCATTAAAAAAAATAGGTGAGGGTGCCCGGGTTCGAACCCGGGACCTCAAGGTTTAAAAGCAAGCGCAGAACCAGTGAACCAAGGCATCCAGCCGCGACAAAACACCGTTTCATTTGTTTTTAAGCCAACCTAACCCATTTCCCCCAAATCCATATAAACCCTAGAATTTAATCGATCAAATTGAACCCCGATTTGATAATGTTAATGTATAATTTCATGGTGCTTTTGTTCCCCATGATAAATCGAGTAGACTTATGCATTTAATTACCTGATTTGATTCGGGTTGATGGTATGAACAGATAAGAGCAAGCCGCGACAGTGAAGATATCGATTCGAGATGATTTTGTTGATGATAATCAAATTAACTGTACAGACACCTTTGGATGATGCTAATGATCTAAAGCCCTATGTTAATTTGTAAGTTATAAGGCTCGGAGAGTGGCGGTGGATAGAGTTGCAGGTCGAAACAGAGGGTTTGATCGAATTGGTTTGATTGTGTGTGTTCTGATGAATTGGGAAGATGGGTTCGATTTATAGGCTGATAAAGTTCGAGTGTGTCGATTAGATTTGATTATTTTAGTGTTTGAGTGGGTAATTTAGCCGTTGAACGTTCGGATAATAAAGTTGGATCCAAAGTGGTGAGTTGTAATTCGATGTTTAACGCGTTTTAGGTGTGCATTGGATTCGAATCTCTCCTGGGAACGCATTGGAACCGGTTTTGGGGGTTAAAATCGGGTAATTTTCGTGTTTTGGCCTCGCCGGAGTATCGCCGGAATTTGGCCGGAGAGGTGGCCGGAAAATCGGGGTGAACGGGCGGGTGGTTTGGGTTTTTTTCAAAATTACACCAATGGTCCCTGGGATTTAGATTATTGTTATTTTATGTAGAATAATTTCTTTTAAGTTTCAAATTTGGCAAAACACCCCCCCTAACTTATTTATTATTATTATTAGTATTATTACTATTGTTATTATTATTATTATTATTATTATTATTGTTATTAGTATTATTATTCTTATTGTTATTATTATTATTATTATATTCGGGTTAAAACAAAACGAGTATACGAAATAATTCGGTTAAAACGATAAATAGTCTATGAAAATACGTGAGGATAGTTAATACACACGGAGAGTTAACGGGCTTAATGCTAATTGATGGACTTGTTAATGACAGATGTCACACACCATCACATTCACCACATGATCTTCAACAAGAATCTCAGGTTTCCTTACTGATTTGGGAATATCTTGAATGTTTCTAGAACTTTGTTCATCAAATCTATCTGTATCATCTGAGCTGTCACACTAATGTGAAAGTAGACCCACGTTGTTCTTTGCTTGATATTGTGAGATGTCACATAGATTAGCAGGAAAAATTGCACAACTGTGTTATTTATTCTTTGTTTATAATATTTCAAACAACTATCAAGTTAATATAGACATAATATTTAACGATAATATTAGAAATAATGAAGCTAAAAAGGACTAACAAGGAACAACGCCAAGATGCATGATAAATTTATCTAATTTAGCATACAAACATAGACTTTATTATCATCGCATACATTTTTTATCATCATCAATAATAAACATAAGAAAAGATGATTTATACAGACAATAACCATGCCATATTATGATACAGTCATACAAGCAGGGCTCGTGAGAAATCTTTAAAAAAATATGTGCTTGGATGCACATTTTCTATCGAATATCGTCGCCTGTTGCTCAACCATACCCTTACTACACACACGTTATTTCGACATTAACCTGTCAGGCGTGTCCCTACTACCAAACAAAACCAACCAAATGAGTATGACATTCGACTTAAGATATGTAATGAAAAATACACACTTTTATCTTACAAAAATAGATAAGATAATAATTCTTATCCACGATCAATATATATGGCACAGACAATTAATAAACAACAGAACCTTAAAAACAATAATTAAAAAATAATATATAAATGGTTACCGGGTTTGTCATGAATTCTTTTTTCTTGTTATTTGCAATAACATTCCTTTTCTTAGTAGAATCAGATAAAGTCAAGTCCTCATGACCTTGTTCTATAAGCTTGTCCCGCTTTAGCAGAACCTTGGGCTATAAATACATGAAAAATAAAACCAAATTTTACAAACAACATAAGTAGGACGCATGATAATCATTATCAGAAGAAATATTACCGATCATCAACTTGGTATAACGTAATAGGCGGGAACCATCCAAACTAACAGGATGAGATGATAGAACATGGCATGTTTAAAAAGATATTACAGAAACAAAACATTAAAGACTTGAATTTAGGAGATACACACTAAACATAATCTATACAAAAATAATATGGATGATCCAAAAAGAGTTTTTAAAGTGAAGGTTGAATGTTTAGGGGATAGAGATGCTTCTTTTAAAGGTATGCCCATATGTAATGCTCTTAAAATTAGTGGCATTATGGAACATTATTCCACAAGAATAAAAACAATATAGAAAGAAAAATAGTGATACCAAGATACGAATAACATATGAATCCGAGATAAATACTATAAGCCGATATAGAGATTCAAAACACCTAAAGTATCAATTACTTGGTCCCACAAAGTGGATACTTTTAGATTGATAAAAACTAACCTGTGGGGGAAGTTGTTTCTCGACTTGTATCTATACTATATTAATAAGCATTTAGAGAGGGCAAAATAGTTATTTCACCAAAAACTCTTAAATTTAAGAGTTTTACAACTCTTAAAACACAATGTACAAGTTTTTAAGCTTTGAGATCCCTTCTCTCAAATCCACATTCTACAAAATTCAAATACCCTCTCCTCAATCTCACTCATTTCAAATCAGTGGAGACGCAGCAGCTCGCCGGTGGAGACGGTGGAGAAGCTCGCCGGCGACCGAGAGGGTGGAGAAGCTCGCCGGCGTCGGTCACTCTCTTTGGCTTGGTTTCCTGATTATTGCTCTTGATGATGGTTTCCACCCATGGGTTTCGATTTGTCTTGGTATATAAACCCCCACCGCCGCCGGACTCATCCACCACCACCAGACAACCACCACCTCCGCCAACGGCCGCCACAGCAAGGTCAACGCCCGTGGCCGCCGCATCCGTCTGCGCGGCTAGGGTTTTCCAGCTCACGCGATGAGTGGCTATTACGTCAGGCGGAGCCATCGATTATCGCCGCCACTGGTACCGGTACGACGCCGGCGAGCTTCTCCACCGTCTCGGTCCTCCAAGTTCTGGGATGACAACACTCTTGTTGGCTTTGGCTGGGCACTTGCAAAGGAGCTTAAGGTATTCTTTTCACTAGATGTATTTTGTCAGATCTATGTTCGGTGGAGAACTAAAGCCAGTCGAATGATACTCTAGACTCGATCTGTTTTGTTTCAATGTTTTGATTTTATTTGAATGTTCATAAGGGAAAACGATTTTGAGCTGCATAATTGATGTTGCAAGTTAACATCGTCTACTGACCATTATGCTGCAACTCTCTAAACCCTTATGCTGCAAGTCTCCAACTCATGTCTAAAATCTGTGAGCAAAGTTTTTGAATATTATTAATATTATTCAAAGTTTAGAGTCAATCCAACCCAATCCATTTCAAACAAATCCACCTTTACACAACTAGACAAAAATCTACGGCAATCCAACCCAAACTGTTCCAAACAAACACACCTTTACCCAACAAGCCAAAAAATGTTCAAACAAACCCACCTTTACACGACCAATCAAAATGTTGAGGTCAATCCAACCCGACCCGTTTCTAAAACACCCCTTTGTACAACCCACCTCACCATTCATTTCATTACTTCAAGTACATACAAAGACTATTTGCTAATTAATAACAATAGAGTTATCTACTTGAACAGGAAGTACCATAATGCATTCAATGTTCAGAACCTCAATTCTTGTTGGTTTCATTACTCTTTTCGATAATAATTTAGTGATTTTAATGCTGATATATGCCCTGCTGTGACAAACAAACAAACAAACCCAGTATATCCCACTCGAGAGCAGGGTCTGGGAGGGGTAGGTGGTGGCAAGTCTTTCCTCTATCCAGATAGGTAGAGAGACCGCTTCCAAAGAGACCCCTGGCTCGCTACAAAAGATATATCGCTCGCGATTTAACATATAAAACAGTTAAAATGACCAGTTGCCCAACCCACCCATCTTGCCATGGTGTATGCATTGAATAATTAAACTATAAGTTAACATGATAAAAATTAAACTATAAGTTAAGTATCCATCTGATTTTGACCCATCAAAGGACCAATCTCTACACTTCTGAATTAATATGATCGTTATTTAAATAATTTCTCAAGAAATAATTCATGAAGGCTTTGTTTATATTTTAGCCCCTAAAAGTAGAAAGAATATATTAACTTTGAATACATGTTTGATACTTAGGTACTTCGATGAGTTTGGTTCCATTTGTGCAGTCAGCTTAGTCACTTATGACTCGAGTATTGAAGCTTTTCCTGTTGTTATTGACATAGCAACAAATTGGTAAATGTGTTAATCGTGGTGATGACATGAAATTGGTGACTTTTTCTTTACCCTTCTTCATTACATAAATATGAAGGCAAGTTTAAATGTTGAAAACATCCATATATTGAAAGAATTTAGACACTGAAACAGAAATCATCTCCATTGGTATGACTAACTTTTAATAACATTTCAATGTTTAATTTAAAAATAGAATTAACTGATTCAGGTTACACATGTGATGCAAATTTAAAGTTTAGAACAGTGCAATGGCAAAATAGTAGTAAAGTTTTATATAAATTGTGTTCTTGTGATTTTTTACCTATGTATACTTTATTCGTGTGTCATATATTACATCTTAGGTTCACTATTTAACTTGTCTCTCTATTTTTTCAATTTTATTGGATGTCCCCGATGAGATAGCGTGGCCATAATTTCAATGTCTTTTTTGTTTACTCTAATCATTCATCATAGAAATAAGGAGCAATGGCACAAGTGTTGTATGCGGTCTTAACTTACCCTTTTCTTCCTAATGAATTTCTTTTGCTTTTAGTTCTTGAATAGATTACATCACACAAATTCAAAGTTCGTGACAGAGTGCTTCTCATTTTCAAGCATTTCTAGGTTTCTTGATTTCTCCTGTTACTCAGTTCAGTAGACAGGTTCCCTTCGTTATATTTAATGGTTTACAAGTATGGTTTGAAAATCATGACTTTACAACTCATGTCTAAAATTTGTTATGTTTAATTGTTATTTGTTGATCTTGATATAAAATGCATGATATAAATGGGTTGATTATATCCAGAAGGTATACTTGTTGCTGTAAGAACTATGTATCATCATGGCATTTTGCTTTTTTTCTTTTCAGGCTGCCTCTATGCCAAAGTCAGCGGTCCAGAAGCAGTCTACTGCAGATGATGAAGACATGGATCACAACGGTACGATTCTTTTCTTGATTATTTGTATTAGAGTTGCGCTCAAGTATTTCTATTTTTTGGTTAGTTTGAGGTTTAAATTACATAAAAGCATCACAAAGAGCAGGGATACCACACAAAGTTCTCCACTTTCTCTCTCACACAAATCAAGAAGCAGATGATTGTTTAGGTGGTTCTAAGGTTTGATTTAAAGGTTCGAAAGTTCCAAGTTTGATTTCATCCTCTTGATTTGCTACTCAATTTCTAAAATATCATGAAGGATTCAATTTGCAACAAAGGTTTATGTTATTAGTTTTGTGTTCTTAAATCAATTGATCCTTTTGTAATATGATTTCATTTCAATTTGGCAACAGGAACATGCCATCAGAGGTTTAAAGTCATTTCCTTAAATGCATGCTAGAATTCAAAATAAGAAAGAGCATTCATATCGGAAACATTGGTGATTATTCTATCTATACTATATATATATTCATTTGAGAAGGGCAAAACAGTCTTTTCACCCAAATCTCTTAATTTTAAGAGATGTACATCTCTTAAAGCATAAGTTACAACTCTTAAAGCATAAGAGAAGCCCATTCAACTCTTAAAGCAGTATCAGAGTTGCTTTCGGCAGTATCTGAGTTGCATAAGAGAAGCCCCAGATCTACAGAGTTGCAGAATTCAAAACCCTCAAAGGTTTTCAAAATTCAAAACCCCAGATCTCAAAAATTTTCTCCCTGCGAGTTGCAGAAACAGCGACGGTAGCCTCACCGCCACCGCCACCACCACCACGGCGACAACAACACTGAAATCAAAACGAAGACGATGAACAGAAGCAAAGACAATAGCAGCAAACTCAACTCCGTCTTCTACGCACACACTTATCACCCTATTCAAGCCGGTAGCATCGACGGCACCGACGTTCTTCCTTACGACAACGCCGTCTACAGAGCCCTCTTATGTTCTTCCGCCGGCCTCTGTATGTTGTTTTTTCCTCTCTTCACTTCAAATTTAATCCTCAGTTTCTTCACTCAACTCCTTCACTTGTTGCAGATGATCCGTTGGGCGATCCCAGTGTCATCGGAGAAGATCCGTATTGCACGCTCTTCGTCGGCCGTCTCTCTCATTTAACCACCGAAGATACGCTTCGTCAGGTCGGATTTTGCCCTAATTCTTACGATTTGTGCTCAAAGGTTATGCAATTATACCATCTGGGTGTTTATCTGTTGTAAAAAAAGCCCTAGATTTGTGCTCTTTGGCTGGTAATTAGTAAGATTCTTTCACTCTTGTTCGTTTATATTCAGTAATTAAGACGTAAATCTTAATCCAGATGTGATTGCTCATGAGTTTGATTGATCGAATTCGATTTAATGATTCATCGGAAGAGGGTTTTGTAATTTGTTATGTAAGTTGTGTTTGGATGTGATTCTTCGAGTTCAGTGTTACCACCAGCTTTTTAAAATCTGATTATACAGATTCTAAAAGAATTAGAAGTTAGAATCATCATTATATTTGGGAAACTGCTTATTTCTGATATGGATATGGTTCAGATAGTTAAGTTGCTATCAAGCATTTAGCATTGATTCAACTTTTTGTTGGTAATCATATGATTAATTGTTTTATTTGAAGTTAGTTCTGTTAGTCTTTCTACATATATGATGGTTCTTGAAGGTGCGTTTGGTATTTGCTTGTTTAATTAGCTTATCTTCTTATGGGATTTGTCAAAATCAGATATACACTTTTGAGTGTTTTGATGGAGTTATCTGCTTACTTTAGGGTGAAATAAGTTGCTTTCAATAAACAGTTTGAAATTGGTTATTCTTGATGGATTAAAGTTACAAGTTTATATTTTGGGTGAAATAAGATGGTTATCTGATTCTGTTTATAAGCATAAGTTGTTTGAATAAGCAATCCTGAACACCCTTTAAGATATACCAAGCATCAGAGTTTATATAACATTTCATTGCCCTTGTTTGATCATGTCTTACATTGAACTTTTCTTGATGCTATCGCCAAATGTACTCAAGTTTTCTCGATTTCTCGGTTTGCAGTATTGAGCATGTGATTAACAAATATAGTTTGCTTGTCACAGGGTAGGGGGGATCTTGATATCTTGGTTATTATCCACATGGCATTGCCGGTAGATCATAAAGCAAACATCATTGATGGAAAATTAATTGCACAAACAATTCGTGCTTAAATCGCATCTGAAGTCTGTAACTTGGTTGAGAAATATGGCAAGGTAATTTAGCATATCATGCAAATCAGTCTGAAGTATAACACAAATACCGTTCTAGACAAATACTTTCGTATATGTATTAGAGGCTTCAATTTCAAATCTTTATATTCTATGGTTAAAAAAATATAACACAAGTATTGAGTTTGTAGAACGTTTAAAATCATTATATATGAAAGTTTTTGTTTAGAAAGTATTTCAAATCGTTATGTTCTACATACTTATCCAAATCTAGTTATTCTGGCCTTCAAAAGTACAGAAAACTAGAATCATTACAAATGGTTTCAACTTCAAGATACTAAGAAACTGAATTATTACTTCAGGTTTCTTTGCTTCATGCCTTCATGTTCAAACCTGTTAGCACTGCATTCAAGATCACTTGACTTTTTAAAATTTTGTTTTTTAGTAGTCAACATTTGTCTTAGCATAATTCTGTGTCCACAAAGTCAAACTTATAACACCTTTCTATCTGTTCAGAAAATCACTTTTTTAATAAAAATAACTTAGGAGCTTTTATTTATGAATAATACCCTTTGAGTGATTTTAGACCCATTTCCTGTTTATTTTTTTAATTTTTATTTTACCTGTTTGACCCTAACACCCTCAACAACAATTTAGAAAGCCCGATTGAAAGCATGATTCTTTAGTGGTCAACATTTGACTAAACGTCAAACGTGCCTGAGCAATTAGCATAATTCTGTGTTGACGAAGTCAATATCATAACTCCATATTTTCTATATTTCTTTCAGGCCCCTGGACTTGCTGTAGTAATTGTTGGAACTAGAAAGGATTCTCAAAGTTATGTTAATATGAAGAGAAAAGCGTGTGTCGAGGTTGGAATTAAGTCAATTGACATTGACCTTCCAGAGGAAGTACCCGAAGCTGAATTGATAGCAAAAGTTCATGAATTAAATGCAGATCCCAATGTACATGGTCAGTAAGTTTGAATTACCATTATAATTATCATCATTATAATATAAGTTTGATTTTATCTTTTTAGCTAATTTTTTATATGACCCTTTAGAGATAAAGCGTAATCGTAAGTAATGGGTCGAAATTATCACGTGTGTTGACGAAACCAAGATATGATACATTGGCCCGTTTAGAAGTTATGGTATTAAATGAATATGTGCTAATATTCTTTTTTATTTTCTTCCAACAGGGCTGTATTGAACTTCTGAAGCGCAGTGGAGTTACCATAAAGGGAAAACGCGCCGTGGTTGTTGGTAGAAGTAACATTGTCAGGTTACCAGTTTCATTGTTGCTACTGAAAGAAGACGCTACAGTCACTGTAGTTCACTCGCGTACAGCAGACCCACAAAGTATTATTTGTGAGTCAGACATTGTTATTGCTGCAGCAGGACAAGCTATGATGGTATGCATGGTTTGTTGTTCATACATTTTTAGGTTTATAATAGAGGTGGAGATTTTGACCCGTTTACGTCTAATGGGTTGATTTGGGCTGTGATCCATCTCCATCGGGTCAGACGGGCTTATAAGCTAAAGGATTTAACTAAACATGAAACGGGTCAAATGGGTTGAAAGTTATCGGATGTGTATTCAAATTCATGAAACTTTTTAAACCTCTTTACTAAAAAAAGGTTGGGTTCCATGGTCGCAATGTTTAGATACTCTACAGTAGCTACTTACTCTGTATCTCTGCCACTTTGGAAGGTGGAGTTTAGCAAATCAAAGGAAGGAGAATATCTTAAAGAAGAAGTTGAGGATGTATGTATATTCTTTAGTATTGTTCCTGCTTTTTGGATTATTATTATATTTGATTATTTTCTCATTCGTAAATTAATTTCAACTTTTAGGGTGTTAAGGTGTTGCAACAAGGGCATTCGATGTTTACAGAGGTTGAGAACTCTTTGAAGAAGTTGGAGAATGTGTTTTCTGGATCAATGCTGCAGCTTCAAGAATCCTGTAAAAATTAATCTGATCAGTATGCTGCTCACCTTTATTGTCCATTAATCTCCGTTTCTTTTCATTAGTTTAAAATTTAAAATTCTCTATTTTTCTTATCATTTTATTGCAGGGGTATGTCCTGTGTTCATGCCATTTTCATTACAACAATGTCTTTGTACTTTATGTGAAGCTCTCGCCTAGCTCTCGCCTCATGCCTTGGCTTTTGAGACCAAACAACTCCCTCATGTTTTTTAAAACCAAGATTGCAAGTGTGTAAAATAGTAATTTCTTGGTTGGTTAATAGAATAATTTGTTTTTACAGGGTAGTTTATCTTCCTATGTCCATTTTCCTTGGGTTACTAGGACTCATTGTTGACTTTCCAGTGATCACAGTTATAGCCATATTGAAAAGTCCATACATGTTGTTCAAAGGGTGGCACCGTTTGTTTCAAGATTGTGTGGGTCGAGAAGGCCCATTCTTGGAGACCATTTGTGTTCCGTTTGCAGGTCTAGCCATCTTGCTATGGCCATTGGCTGTAGCTGGAGCCGTGTTGGGTCAAAACGTGTAATTTATTTGGGTCATTACACTTTAAAAAATGTATGTGTTAATATGATTTATTAACTATGTTATAACAAAAGTAATCTAATATAATAATAAAACACTTTAAAAAGTCTACATTAAAAAAAACATTCGAATTTTTAAAATTTGTCCCATTTCATTTCAAGCTAAACTTTTTATATTACCCGTTTGACCCATTAGAAACACACATTTAGCACCCATTCTGAAGTAATCAAGTTGAAATTGCCACATCTTTGATTGTTTAAGAACTTGAAGTAGTTTCTAAATTTGACTTTGCGGAAACAGGAGTCGTCGTTCAATCTGGGGCTAAACTATATTGTAGACTTTATATATAAATTACATCTTACATTTCTAAAACTTTTTTAATTGTTTATGTAGGGGATCTCAGATGATGCTAATGGATCTATGATTCTAATGGATCGGGTAACTTATGTAACTTTGCTTACTTTGTGTTATTTAACTTGTAATGGACCTCAAGTCTCGAGTATTGCTAGCCATTGACGTAAGAATTAAGTAATGTTTTGATCCCTTGCCGATATGCTTTCATCACTCGGCTAGCAAATGTCTTCATTTGCCTATATGCGAAATCTCGAGCCAAAGGGGTATCGTGTTGTAAATATTGCCCCCGTCGCATCGCGCGGGTTCCTTGCTAGTTGGGTAATACTTTTGACTTTATCCTACTTGAAGAACATATGGGAACAATGTTGATAGGTTATTGTGAGAACTCTTGAACCAATCTCGGCCACTAGTTTTCAATGGCAAAATTGTAATTAATATAAACATATTAAAAAAATTATAAATCAAAAAATAAAATTAAAATAAAAAAGTAAAACCATAAAAATGTTTCTTTTGTTTCCCTCTTTTATTAAAAAAAATAAAAATTTATGCAAAATAAAAAAAATCCCTTTTTTTTCAAAATTCAATTTACATATGTGTAATAAAAAAGTAAAACCACAAAAATGTTTCTTTTGTTTCCCTATTTCGAAATTTATTGTTCAACATCCGATTTTTATCCATTAAAATCCAAAAAAAATTAAAATCAAGTTCGGTCATCGGTTTGGAACAAATCGGCCGGTCAAAACCCTCCAAAACGAATTGATGCGAACCAGTTCGGCCACATATCCGATTCCTAGTTGGACTGACCGGTCCGATCCGGTCTTCACAATATTGAAAAAAAGGGATCGGAGATTGGGAGCCCCACACGGTTATCCTTTAGAGTCAAAAATATATAATTTCATTTGTCTTCAAATTTTAATAAACTTTAATTTTGTATCATTATTTATATTTAATTATCTTCATCAAAAGTTTTGTTTTTACTGATCATTCTTTCTTTAAAACAAAGATAGTGCTAGACAAATGGAAAGATTTAACAGCTGATCACTACGTCACTCAATAGTCACTAAAGATCACAAAATACTAAGTCATATTATTTGACCTCAACTCCACCAAACTTACATACTCTAATATTCGAACTTTAATAAACTAGTTCAAATATACATTATTTACACTAAGAAAGTTTGATTAGACCATGTGTTATCAAAAGGTCCTGACTCCTGAGGTGTCTTCCGGTGCGACATCACTCAAACTGCGTCGTCAGCACCATTACATCTATGTTTGATTGAGGGTGCTAGGCTAGACCCTTGGGCTGCTCATGGTGTTGAAGAAGGTTGGGAAGAAGTAATATGTTGTATTTTTTATTAAATTAGTGATTATTTAATCACCAACCAATCTCTCAACCAAATTCTATAACACCATTTTAGGCACTAGCGGATCTAGTCCGAAAAATCAGGGATGTCCCAAAAAAAATATTTTATGGTACATTTATTTAATAACATTTTCTACGATACATTCATTCAAGGGTCGAAAATAAAGGTTCTTTAGTGGTATACTTAATTTTTTTTACATGGGGTCAGAAAGTTTTAAAGGTCAATCCTCTATCGCAAGTTATTATATCATTTTGATACAGTCTGATTCGGGTCCGGATCACACAAGAAGACAAAAAAAATTAAATCAAATAACATTCAACACTAGAGGTGTAAATGAGACAAACGAAGCCGTGAGTTACTTAGGACCGGCTCGTCAAAATCTCATATCAAACCGAGCTTAAACAAGCTCAAGCTTATACTATTTACCATTTAACATAAATATTTTAAATATATTTATGTAGATACTTGTTATTAGATAAAAAACTATGATAAAACTAATAAATTATAAACAAGTGATCTTAAGACGAGCTTGACTTTGAAAAATATGGGCCGAGGCCTATATATACCAGTTTCAATGAGTAGAAACCAAAGGGTTTGAAGAGGGTTTGTGCCCGGGGCCTAGGTGCTGCCGGATGAGAGGGGAGATCATGCTCGATCTCCCCTTGCCAAGAGTCTGTATTCTTAAGTTGTAACGAGCTTAAAATCGTTATGTTTTATCAATGAAATCATTCGATTATTGTTCGTATCATTGTTTATCTTTTGGTTTTGATCCTTCCGTCAAGAACATGCTCGGATGTTCATCGATCCAGCGACTTTACAAGAACAGTATCACGTTGATTCCAAGTATGAAAATTGTATGTTGTACAACATTGAAAACGTGTGAGCATACTTTTCCCCCAAGTTTGGAAAAGATCGAAACAATTATAAAAGCATAAAAAGGGGCCACGAAACTCACCTTGAATTGATGTAATGAACAAAAGCTTCACGGAATAAGGCAATGCACGATCAAACATGATCAATACCTATTATTATTTGTAATTAAGTCTTTAAAATGTATTCAACGTGAATAGATATATTTGGTTGGATTCGGGTTCGTTTGGTTCGACGTACACGATTTGATTTATTTAATTGAGTTTGATTAATTAACTTATATTTATATTTGTATATGATTTGTGAATTCACAAGTTGTATAATTTCTATAATATCCATGATTATTTTATAGTTAAACGCGATATAATGTCTATTTTTATAAAAATAATTATTTATAATATTTATAAATAATATTTTATAAAGATTATTAAGGTTTTTATATAAAATAAATTTACAGAAAATATTTATGTAATCTTTTAAATAAGAAAATTTTATAAAATTATTTTTATAATTTTTAAGAATTTTTATGTATTTTTCAAAAGCTTAAAAAGCATTAAAAAAATAGGTGAGGGTGCCCGGGTTCGAACCCGGGACCTCAAGGTTTAAAAGCAAGCGCAGAACCAGTGAACCAAGGCATCCAGCCGCGACAAAACACCGTTTCATTTGTTTTTAAGCCAACCTAACCCATTTCCCCCAAATCCATATAAACCCTAGAATTTAATCGATCAAATTGAACCCCGATTTGATAATGTTAATGTATAATTTCATGGTGCTTTTGTTCCCCATGATAAATCGAGTAGACTTATGCATTTAATTACCTGATTTGATTCGGGTTGATGGTATGAACAGATAAGAACAAGCCGCGACAGTGAAGATATCGATTCGAGATGATTTTGTTGATGATAATCAAATTAACTGTACAGACACCTTTGGATGATGCTAATGATCTAAAGCCCTATGTTAATTTGTAAGTTATAAGGCTCGGAGAGTGGCGGTGGATAGAGTTGCAGGTCGAAACAGAGGGTTTGATCGAATTGGTTTGATTGTGTGTGTTCTGATGAATTGGGAAGATGGGTTCGATTTATAGGCTGATAAAGTTCGAGTGTGTCGATTAGATTTGATTATTTTAGTGTTTGAGTGGGTAATTTAGCCGTTGAACGTTCGGATAATAAAGTTGGATCCAAAGTGGTGAGTTGTAATTCGATGTTTAACGCGTTTTAGGTGTGCATTGGATTCGAATCTCTCCTGGGAACGCATTGGAACCGGTTTTGGGGGTTAAAATCGGGTAATTTTCGTGTTTTGGCCTCGCCGGAGTATCGCCGGAATTTGGCCGGAGAGGTGGCCGGAAAATCGGGGTGAACGGGCGGGTGGTTTGGGTTTTTTTCAAAAATTACACCAATGGTCCCTGGGGTTTAGATTATTGTTATTTTATGTAGAATAATTTCTTTTAAGTTTCAAATTTGGCAAAACACCCCCCCTAACTTATTTATTATTATTATTAGTATTATTACTATTGTTATTATTATTATTATTATTGTTATTAGTATTATTATTCTTATTGTTATTATTATTATTATTATATTCGGGTTAAAACAAAACGAGTATACGAAATAATTCGGTTAAAACGATAAATAGTCTATGAAAATACGTGAGGATAGTTAATACACACGGAGAGTTAACGGGCTTAATGCTAATTGATGGACTTGTTAATGACAGATGTCACACACCATCACATTCACCACATGATCTTCAACAAGAATCTCAGGTTTCCTTACTGATTTGGGAATATCTTGAATGTTTCTAGAACTTTGTTCATCAAATCTATCTGTATCATCTGAGCTGTCACACTAATGTGAAAGTAGACCCACGTTGTTCTTTGCTTGATATTGTGAGATGTCACATAGATTAGCAGGAAAAATTGCACAACTGTGTTATTTATTCTTTGTTTATAATATTTCAAACAACTATCAAGTTAATATAGACATAATATTTAACGATAATATTAGAAATAATGAAGCTAAAAAGGACTAACAAGGAACAACGCCAAGATGCATGATAAATTTATCTAATTTAGCATACAAACATAGACTTTATTATCATCGCATACATTTTTTATCATCATCAATAATAAACATAAGAAAAGATGATTTATACAGACAATAACCATGCCATATTATGATACAGTCATACAAGCAGGGCTCGTGAGAAATCTTTAAAAAAAATATGTGCTTGGATGCACATTTTCTATCGAATATCGTCGCCTGTTGCTCAACCATACCCTTACTACACACACGTTATTTCGACATTAACCTGTCAAGGCGTGTCCCTACTACCAAACAAAACCAACCAAATGAGTATGACATTCGACTTAAGATATGTAATGAAAAATACACACTTTTATCTTACAAAAATAGATAAGATAATAATTCTTATCCACGATCAATATATATGGCACAGACAATTAATAAACAACAGAACCTTAAAAACAATAATTAAAAAATAATATATAAATGGTTACCGGGTTTGTCATGAATTCTTTTTTCTTGTTATTTGCAATAACATTCCTTTTCTTAGTAGAATCAGATAAAGTCAAGTCCTCATGACCTTGTTCTATAAGCTTGTCCCGCTTTAGCAGAACCTTGGGCTATAAATACATGAAAAAAAAACCAAATTTTACAAACAACATAAGTAGGACGCATGATAATCATTATCAGAAGAAATATTACCGATCATCAACTTGGTATAACGTAATAGGCGGGAACCATCCAAACTAACAGGATGAGATGATAGAACATGGCATGTTTAAAAAGATATTACAGAAACAAAACATTAAAGACTTGAATTTAGGAGATACACACTAAACATAATCTATACAAAAATAATATGGATGATCCAAAAAGAGTTTTTAAAGTGAAGGTTGAATGTTTAGGGGATAGAGATGCTTCTTTTAAAGGTATGCCCATATGTAATGCTCTTAAAAATTAGTGGTATTATGGAACATTATTCCACAAGAATAAAAACAATATAGAAAGAAAAATAGTGATACCAAGATACGAATAACATATGAATCCGAGATAAATACTATAAGCCGATATAGAGATTCAAAACACCTAAAGTATCAATTACTTGGTCCCACAAAGTGGATACTTTTAGATTGATAAAAACTAATCTGTGGGGGAAGTTGTTTCTCGACTTGTATCTATACTATATTAATAAGCATTTAGAGAGGGTAAAATAGTCATTTCACCAAAAACTCTTAAATTTAAGAGTTTTACAACTCTTAAAACACAATGTACAAGTTTTTAAGCTTTGAGATCCCTTCTCTCAAATCCACATTCTACAAAATTCAAATACCCTCTCCTCAATCTCACTCATTTCAAATCAGTGGAGACGCAGCAGCTCGCCGGTGGAGACGGTGGAGAAGCTCGCCGGCGACCGAGAGGGTGGAGAAGCTCGCCGGCGTCGGTCACTCTCTTTGGCTTGGTTTCCTGATTATTGCTCTTGATGATGGTTTCCACCCATGGGTTTCGATTTGTCTTGGTATATAAACCCCCACCGCCGCCGGACTCATCCACCACCACCAGACAACCACCACCTCCGCCAACGGCCGCCACAGCAAGGTCAACGCCCGTGGCCGCCGCATCCGTCTGCGCGGCTAGGGTTTTCCAGCTCACGCGATGAGTGGCTATTACGTCAGGCGGAGCCATCGATTATCGCCGCCACCGGTACCGGTACGACGCCGGCGAGCTTCTCCACCGTCTCGGTCCTCCAAGTTCTGGGATGACAACACTCTTGTTGGCTTTGGCTGGGCACTTGCAAAGGAGCTTAAGGTATTCTTTTCACTAGATGTATTTTGTCAGATCTATGTTCGGTGGAGAACTAAAGCCAGTCGAATGATACTCTAGACTCGATCTGTTTTGTTTCAATGTTTTGATTTTATTTGAATGTTCATAAGGGAAAACGATTTTGAGCTGCATAATTGATGTTGCAAGTTAACATCGTCTACTGACCATTATGCTGCAACTCTCTAAACCCTTATGCTGCAAGTCTCCAACTCATGTCTAAAATCTGTGAGCAAAGTTTTTGAATATTATTAATATTATTCAAAGTTTAGAGTCAATCCAACCCAATCCATTTCAAACAAATCCACCTTTACACAACTAGACAAAAATCTACGGCAATCCAACCCAAACTGTTCCAAACAAACACACCTTTACCCAACAAGCCAAAAAATGTTCAAACAAACCCACCTTTACACGACCAATCAAAATGTTGAGGTCAATCCAACCCGACCCGTTTCTAAAACACCCCTTTGTACAACCCACCTCACCATTCATTTCATTACTTCAAGTACATACAAAGACTATTTGCTAATTAATAACAATAGAGTTATCTACTTGAACAGGAAGTACCATAATGCATTCAATGTTCAGAACCTCAATTCTTGTTGGTTTCATTACTCTTTTCGATAATAATTTAGTGATTTTAATGCTGATATATGCCCTGCTGTGACAAAATAAAATAAAAATTAAACTATAAGTTAAGTATCCATCTGATTTTGACCCATCAAAGGACCAATCTCTACACTTCTGAATTAATATGATCGTTATTTAAATAATTTCTCAAGAAATAATTCATGAAGGCTTTGTTTATATTTTAGCCCCTAAAAGTAGAAAGAATATATTAACTTTGAATACATGTTTGATACTTAGGTACTTCGATGAGTTTGGTTCCATTTGTGCAGTCAGCTTAGTCACTTATGACTCGAGTATTGAAGCTTTTCCTGTTGTTATTGACATAGCAACAAATTGGTAAATGTGTTAATCGTGGTGATGACATGAAATTGGTGACTTTTTCTTTACCCTTCTTCATTACATAAATATGAAGGCAAGTTTAAATGTTGAAAACATCCATATATTGAAAGAATTTAGACACTGAAACAGAAATCATCTCCATTGGTATGACTAACTTTTAATAACATTTCAATGTTTAATTTAAAAATAGAATTAACTGATTCAGGTTACACATGTGATGCAAATTTAAAGTTTAGAACAGTGCAATGGCAAAATAGTAGTAAAGTTTTATATAAATTGTGTTCTTGTGATTTTTTACCTATGTATACTTTATTCGTGTGTCATATATTACATCTTAGGTTCACTATTTAACTTGTCTCTCTATTTTTTCAATTTTATTGGATGTCCCCGATGAGATAGCGTGGCCATAATTTCAATGTCTTTTTTGTTTACTCTAATCATTCATCATAGAAATAAGGAGCAATGGCACAAGTGTTGTATGCGGTCTTAACTTACCCTTTTCTTCCTAATGAATTTCTTTTGCTTTTAGTTCTTGAATAGATTACATCACACAAATTCAAAGTTCGTGACAGAGTGCTTCTCATTTTCAAGCATTTCTAGGTTTCTTGATTTCTCCTGTTACTCAGTTCAGTAGACAGGTTCCCTTCGTTATATTTAATGGTTTACAAGTATGGTTTGAAAATCATGACTTTACAACTCATGTCTAAAATTTGTTATGTTTAATTGTTATTTGTTGATCTTGATATAAAATGCATGATATAAATGGGTTGATTATATCCAGAAGGTATACTTGTTGCTGTAAGAACTATGTATCATCATGGCATTTTGCTTTTTTTCTTTTCAGGCTGCCTCTATGCCAAAGTCAGCGGTCCAGAAGCAGTCTACTGCAGATGATGAAGACATGGATCACAACGGTACGATTCTTTTCTTGATTATTTGTATTAGAGTTGCGCTCAAGTATTTCTATTTTTTGGTTAGTTTGAGGTTTAAATTACATAAAAGCATCACAAAGAGCAGGGATACCACACAAAGTTCTCCACTTTCTCTCTCACACAAATCAAGAAGCAGATGATTGTTTAGGTGATTCTAAGGTTTGATTTAAAGGTTCGAAAGTTCCAAGTTTGATTTCATCCTCTTGATTTGCTACTCAATTTCTAAAATATCATGAAGGATTCAATTTGCAACAAAGGTTTATGTTATTAGTTTTGTGTTCTTAAATCAATTGATCCTGTTGTAATATGATTTCATTTCAATTTGGCAACAGGAACATGCCATCAGAGGTTTAAAGTCATTTCCTTAAATGCATGCTAGAATTCAAAATAAGAAAGAGCATTCATATCGGAAACATTGGTGATTATTCTATCTATACTATATATATATTCATTTGAGAAGGGCAAAACAGTCTTTTCACCCAAATCTCTTAATTTTAAGAGATGTACATCTCTTAAAGCATAAGTTACAACTCTTAAAGCATAAGAGAAGCCCATTCAACTCTTAAAGCAGTATCAGAGTTGCTTTCGGCAGTATCTGAGTTGCATAAGAGAAGCCCCAGATCTACAGAGTTGCAGAATTCAAAACCCTCAAAGGTTTTCAAAATTCAAAACCCCAGATCTCAAAAATTTTCTCCCTGCGAGTTGCAGAAACAGCGACGGTAGCCTCACCGCCACCGCCACCACCACCACGGCGACAACAACACTGAAATCAAAACGAAGACGATGAACAGAAGCAAAGACAATAGCAGCAAACTCAACTCCGTCTTCTACGCACACACTTATCACCCTATTCAAGCCGGTAGCATCGACGGCACCGACGTTCTTCCTTACGACAACGCCGTCTACAGAGCCCTCTTATGTTCTTCCGCCGGCCTCTGTATGTTGTTTTTTCCTCTCTTCACTTCAAATTTAATCCTCAGTTTCTTCACTCAACTCCTTCACTTGTTGCAGATGATCCGTTGGGCGATCCCAGTGTCATCGGAGAAGATCCGTATTGCACGCTCTTCGTCGGCCGTCTCTCTCATTTAACCACCGAAGATACGCTTCGTCAGGTCGGATTTTGCCCTAATTCTTACGATTTGTGCTCAAAGGTTATGCAATTATACCATCTGGGTGTTTATCTGTTGTAAAAAAAGCCCTAGATTTGTGCTCTTTGGCTGGTAATTAGTAAGATTCTTTCACTCTTGTTCGTTTATATTCAGTAATTAAGACGTAAATCTTAATCCAGATGTGATTGCTCATGAGTTTGATTGATCGAATTCGATTTAATGATTCATCGGAAGAGGGTTTTGTAATTTGTTATGTAAGTTGTGTTTGGATGTGATTCTTCGAGTTCAGTGTTACCACCAGCTTTTTAAAATCTGATTATACAGATTCTAAAAGAATTAGAAGTTAGAATCATCATTATATTTGGGAAACTGCTTATTTCTGATATGGATATGGTTCAGATAGTTAAGTTGCTATCAAGCATTTAGCATTGATTCAACTTTTTGTTGGTAATCATATGATTAATTGTTTTATTTGAAGTTAGTTCTGTTAGTCTTTCTACATATATGATGGTTCTTGAAGGTGCGTTTGGTATTTGCTTGTTTAATTAGCTTATCTTCTTATGGGATTTGTCAAAATCAGATATACACTTTTGAGTGTTTTGATGGAGTTATCTGCTTACTTTAGGGTGAAATAAGTTGCTTTCAATAAACAGTTTGAAATTGGTTATTCTTGATGGATTAAAGTTACAAGTTTATATTTTGGGTGAAATAAGATGGTTATCTGATTCTGTTTATAAGCATAAGTTGTTTGAATAAGCAATCCTGAACACCCTTTAAGATATACCAAGCATCAGAGTTTATATAACATTTCATTGCCCTTGTTTGATCATGTCTTACATTGAACTTTTCTTGATGCTATCGCCAAATGTACTCAAGTTTTCTCGATTTCTCGGTTTGCAGTATTGAGCATGTGATTAACAAATATAGTTTGCTTGTCACAGGGTAGGGGGGATCTTGATATCTTGGTTATTATCCACATGGCATTGCCGGTAGATCATAAAGCAAACATCATTGATGGAAAATTAATTGCACAAACAATTCGTGCTTAAATCGCATCTGAAGTCTGTAACTTGGTTGAGAAATATGGCAAGGTAATTTAGCATATCATGCAAATCAGTCTGAAGTATAACACAAATACCGTTCTAGACAAATACTTTCGTATATGTATTAGAGGCTTCAATTTCAAATCTTTATATTCTATGGTTAAAAAAATATAACACAAGTATTGAGTTTGTAGAACGTTTAAAATCATTATATATGAAAGTTTTTGTTTAGAAAGTATTTCAAATCGTTATGTTCTACATACTTATCCAAATCTGGTTATTCTGGCCTTCAAAAGTACAGAAAACTAGAATCATTACAAATGGTTTCAACTTCAAGATACTAAGAAACTGAATTATTACTTCAGGTTTCTTTGCTTCATGCCTTCATGTTCAAACCTGTTAGCACTGCATTCAAGATCACTTGACTTTTTAAAATTTTGTTTTTTAGTAGTCAACATTTGTCTTAGCATAATTCTGTGTCCACAAAGTCAAACTTATAACACCTTTCTATCTGTTCAGAAAATCACTTTTTTAATAAAAATAACTTAGGAGCTTTTATTTATGAATAATACCCTTTGAGTGATTTTAGACCCATTTCCTGTTTATTTTTTTTAATTTTTATTTTACCTGTTTGACCCTAACACCCTCAACAACAATTTAGAAAGCCCGATTGAAAGCATGATTCTTTAGTGGTCAACATTTGACTAAACGTCAAACGTGCCTGAGCAATTAGCATAATTCTGTGTTGACGAAGTCAATATCATAACTCCATATTTTCTATATTTCTTTCAGGCCCCTGGACTTGCTGTAGTAATTGTTGGAACTAGAAAGGATTCTCAAAGTTATGTTAATATGAAGAGAAAAGCGTGTGTCGAGGTTGGAATTAAGTCAATTGACATTGACCTTCCAGAGGAAGTACCCGAAGCTGAATTGATAGCAAAAGTTCATGAATTAAATGCAGATCCCAATGTACATGGTCAGTAAGTTTGAATTACCATTATAATTATCATCATTATAATATAAGTTTGATTTTATCTTTTTAGCTAATTTTTTATATGACCCTTTAGAGATAAAGCGTAATCGTAAGTAATGGGTCGAAATTATCACGTGTGTTGACGAAACCAAGATATGATACATTGGCCCGTTTAGAAGTTATGGTATTAAATGAATATGTGCTAATATTCTTTTTATTTTCTTCCAACAGGGCTGTATTGAACTTCTGAAGCGCAGTGGAGTTACCATAAAGGGAAAACGCGCCGTGGTTGTTGGTAGAAGTAACATTGTCGGGTTACCAGTTTCATTGTTGCTACTGAAAGAAGACGCTACAGTCACTGTAGTTCACTCGCGTACAGCAGACCCACAAAGTATTATTTGTGAGTCAGACATTGTTATTGCTGCAGCAGGACAAGCTATGATGGTATGCATGGTTTGTTGTTCATACATTTTTAGGTTTATAATAGAGGTGGAGATTTTGACCCGTTTACGTCTAATGGGTTGATTTGGGCTGTGATCCATCTCCATCGGGTCAGACGGGCTTATAAGCTAAAGGATTTAACTAAACATGAAACGGGTCAAATGGGTTGAAAGTTATCGGATGTGTATTCAAATTCATGAAACTTTTTAAACCTCTTTACTAAAAAAAGGTTGGGTTCCATGGTCGCAATGTTTAGATACTCTACAGTAGCTACTTACTCTGTATCTCTGCCACTTTGGAAGGTGGAGTTTAGCAAATCAAAGGAAGGAGAATATCTTAAAGAAGAAGTTGAGGATGTATGTATATTCTTTAGTATTGTTCCTGCTTTTTGGATTATTATTATATTTGATTATTTTCTCATTCGTAAATTAATTTCAACTTTTAGGGTGTTAAGGTGTTGCAACAAGGGCATTCGATGTTTACAGAGGTTGAGAACTCTTTGAAGAAGTTGGAGAATGTGTTTTCTGGATCAATGCTGCAGCTTCAAGAATCCTGTAAAAAATTAATCTGATCAGTATGCTGCTCACCTTTATTGTCCATTAATCTCCGTTTCTTTTCATTAGTTTAAAATTTAAAATTCTCTATTTTTTTATCATTTTATTGCAGGGGTATGTCCTGTGTTCATGCCATTTTCATTACAACAATGTCTTTGTACTTTATGTGAAGCTCTCGCCTAGCTCTCGCCTCATGCCTTGGCTTTTGAGACCAAACAACTCCCTCATGTTTTTTTAAAACCAAGATTGCAAGTGTGTAAAATAGTAATTTCTTGGTTGGTTAATAGAATAATTTGTTTTTACAGGGTAGTTTATCTTCCTATGTCCATTTTCCTTGGGTTACTAGGACTCATTGTTGACTTTCCAGTGATCACAGTTATAGCCATATTGAAAAGTCCATACATGCTGTTCAAAGGGTGGCACCGTTTGTTTCAAGATTGTGTGGGTCGAGAAGGCCCATTCTTGGAGACCATTTGTGTTCCGTTTGCAGGTCTAGCCATCTTGCTATGGCCATTGGCTGTAGCTGGAGCCGTGTTGGGTCAAAACGTGTAATTTATTTGGGTCATTACACTTTAAAAAAATGTATGTGTTAATATGATTTATTAACTATGTTATAACAAAAGTAATCTAATATAATAATAAAACACTTTAAAAAGTCTACATTAAAAAAAACATTCGAATTTTTAAAATTTGTCCCATTTCATTTCAAGCTAAACTTTTTATATTACCCGTTTGACCCATTAGAAACACACATTTAGCACCCATTCTGAAGTAATCAAGTTGAAATTGCCACATCTTTGATTGTTTAAGAACTTGAAGTAGTTTCTAAATTTGACTTTGCGGAAACAGGAGTCGTCGTTCAATCTGGGGCTAAACTATATTGTAGACTTTATATATAAATTACATCTTACATTTCTAAAACTTTTTTTAATTGTTTATGTAGGGGATCTCAGATGATGCTAATGGATCTATGATTCTAATGGATCGGGTAACTTATGTAACTTTGCTTACTTTGTGTTATTTAACTTGTAATGGACCTCAAGTCTCGAGTATTGCTAGCCATTGACGTAAGAATTAAGTAATGTTTTGATCCCTTGCCGATATGCTTTCATCACTCGGCTAGCAAATGTCTTCATTTGCCTATATGCGAAATCTCGAGCCAAAGGGGTATCGTGTTGTAAATATTGCCCCCGTCGCATCGCGCGGGTTCCTTGCTAGTTGGGTAATACTTTTGACTTTATCCTACTTGAAGAACATATGGGAACAATGTTGATAGGTTATTGTGAGAACTCTTGAACCAATCTCGGCCACTAGTTTTCAATGGCAAAATTGTAATTAATATAAACATATTAAAAAAATTATAAATCAAAAAATAAAATTAAAATAAAAAAGTAAAACCATAAAAATGTTTCTTTTGTTTCCCTCTTTTATTAAAAAAAATAAAAATTTATGCAAAATAAAAAAAAATCCCTTTTTTTTCAAAATTCAATTTACATATGTGTAATAAAAAAGTAAAACCACAAAAATGTTTCTTTTGTTTCCCTATTTCGAAATTTATTGTTCAACATCCGATTTTTATCCATTAAAATCCAAAAAAAATTAAAATCAAGTTCGGTCATCGGTTTGGAACAAATCGGCCGGTCAAAACCCTCCAAAACGAATTGATGCGAACCAGTTCGGCCACATATCCGATTCCTAGTTGGACTGACCGGTCCGATCCGGTCTTCACAATATTGAAAAAAAGGGATCGGAGATTGGGAGCCCCACACGGTTATCCTTTAGAGTCAAAAATATATAATTTCATTTGTCTTCAAATTTTAATAAACTTTAATTTTGTATCATTATTTATATTTAATTATCTTCATCAAAAGTTTTGTTTTTACTGATCATTCTTTCTTTAAAACAAAGATAGTGCTAGACAAATGGAAAGATTTAACAGCTGATCACTACGTCACTCAATAGTCACTAAAGATCACAAAATACTAAGTCATATTATTTGACCTCAACTCCACCAAACTTACATACTCTAATATTCGAACTTTAATAAACTAGTTCAAATATACATTATTTACACTAAGAAAGTTTGATTAGACCATGTGTTATCAAAAGGTCCTGACTCCTGAGGTGTCTTCTGGTGCGACATCACTCAAACTGCGTCGTCAGCACCATTACATCTATGTTTGATTGAGGGTGCTAGGCTAGACCCTTGGGCTGCTCATGGTGTTGAAGAAGGTTGGGAAGAAGTAATATGTTGTATTTTTTATTAAATTAGTGATTATTTAATCACCAACCAATCTCTCAACCAAATTCTATAACACCATTTTAGGCACTAGCGGATCTAGTCCGAAAAATCAGGGATGTCCCAAAAAAAATATTTTATGGTACATTTATTTAATAACATTTTCTACGATACATTCATTAAGGGTCGAAAATAAAGGTTCTTTAGTGGTATACTTAATTTTTTTTACATGGGGTCAGAAAGTTTTAAAGGTCAATCCTCTATCGCAAGTTATTATATCATTTTGATACAGTCTGATTCGGGTCCGGATCACACAAGAAGACAAAAAAATTAAATCAAATAACATTCAACACTAGAGGTGTAAATGAGACAAACGAAGCCGTGAGTTACTTAGGACCGGCTCGTCAAAATCTCATATCAAACCGAGCTTAAACAAGCTCAAGCTTATACTATTTACCATTTAACATAAATATTTTAAATATATTTATGTAGATACTTGTTATTAGATAAAAAACTATGATAAAACTAATAAATTATAAACAAGTGATCTTAAGACGAGCTTGACTTTGAAAAATTCCGAAATAAAAAAATCTCGAGTACTAAAATTAAACTTTTACACGAGACGAACTTGAGCCTTACGATTAACATTCTACACGAGCCGAGCTGAGCCGAGCTCGAGCCGAACTCAAGCACTTTTACACGAGACGAACTCGAGCTTTACGACTATGCACCCTATTTAACGGTCATGATAACATTCAAATAATCAAGTATTCAAACAAATAATCAACTAAATAAAGTAAATAATCTAATCTAGAAATCTACTAATTTATAATCTACTAATTAATCTATCAAATAATCAGTTAATAAGATAAATAACTTAGTTATTCAAACTAGTTTTTTTTATTTGTTAGTAATTTGTGTGGTCATTTCATAATAATTGGGTTTGTATCAAGATTTATTAAAAGTTGTATAAACTTCTTTCAGGGTTTGACTTTTAATCTTATATTAATTTAGGTTTTTTAAATTTAAGAGGTATCTGAATATTTGTTTAGGGATATCATGATACATACAATCGTAAAGAAATACACTTCAAAACGAAAGCTCAGATGTAGTTTAGGGTTAGCCTGGGGTTCCTGGGCTATCCTTTAGCCCCAAGCAAGTCCTTCCTATTTATAGGTATTTTGAGTAAGAAAAATTGTGTTTAATGTTAGGCAAGTGACGACAATTCTCTTTTAACTAATCCCTAAACAAACCTTATAACACGTAGGGGCCGTTTGTTTAGCTCTTATTGACCCTGGTCAGACGCTCAAGTCTGACTCGATCAGACATCTCATGTTTGGTTGCATTCTTCTGATTGAAAAAGAGGCTCTTATTTGCCTCTTACTAGGTCAGAGCACATACTTAATCTAACCAAATTCCCCTTCTCTTCTCATGTCTGTCGGCTCCACTCCATCCCCTGCGCTGCAACATCTCGTGGACGGCCCACTGCTCTCGGTCTCCGTCCACCACCGCTCGCCCTCCGTCCACCACCGCTCGGCCTCCGTCCACCACCGCTCGGCCACCGTGTTCACCACCGGAATTGACCGATTCGACGACCAGATGGCGGTTTCAGCTTGATTTACAAGTATTATGTTGCCGTTGTCGCCGATTGTTAATGTCCCGAACGATGAATTGATGGGGTAGTCTCTATTAGCTACCCATACATACGTTTTCTGCGCGATTTGCTTGTACCAAATGTCGATATACAGATTGTTGTTGCCTGGGTCGAAGAACCCTAATTCGAAACGTCACCTGCAGATACTAGAGTTTGATTGACGGTGAGGGGTCTAGTGGATGTGATGGTATCGATCGATTGAATTAGACGGGGGAAGAAGATAGATTGTATGAAGATCATGATGATGATGGTGGTGGTGGTGGTGGAATAATGGATGCTTTTCATCTTCTTCGAGAGAATTGTGATCAATTTCGTTTTTGCGAATGTGTTGATCAACTGGTGTTTATGGAGTTTTGCTGATTTTGTTCTTGACCCATGTGATTTTCGTACCCACTGTTGTTTATTGGGTGTTAATTTGACTTCAAATTTGTTGGTTGTTTATTGGGTAGGTCTTGATTTTGTTGCTATAATATCCTTTAGTTTGAAATTTGATAAGATTTCGAAAGGTCCTAAGTGAGAAAACGACGTAAAAAACGATAAATTAGTATGTTTTGAAGAATGATTTATGTGTTTTTTGAATTTTTTTATTATGGTTTGTATTTTTTCTAATAATTATTTAATATTAGGAGTTATAACCAAACAGATATCCAACCAAACAAACTTAATCTGGTTTAGCACTTATTGGTTTAGACTTCTTATTGGTTCAGACCTCTTATTGATTCAGCACTTACCTATTCAGAAGTTGACAAACAGCCACGTAGTCTTATAAAAGAATTAAAATTGATTCATTGTACACCACTTGATATACATTTGAGAAAATTATAATTTTAGTGCACAAAGTAAGCATATAGAAGGCAATAAAAATCAAGTCATCGTACACCACTTCGCATACATTATATTAAATTAATACGTGTATAGAAACTTATGTGTTTATCCTCTACTAACATTAATGATAGCA
Organism: Flaveria linearis; assembly: GCA_024085815.1. Classification (NCBI taxonomy): domain Eukaryota; kingdom Viridiplantae; phylum Streptophyta; class Magnoliopsida; order Asterales; family Asteraceae; genus Flaveria; species Flaveria linearis. The sequence goes on along the minus strand of CM044011.1, from coordinate 49,115,441 downwards.
CTTTATATCAGAAACTTAAGATAAGGGTTTTAAATCAGAAACGGATGATTGTATTATATTTAAGAGTAAAAACATTTTGTTCTTAAAATAAAGAAATATAATAAAAATAGAAAAAAAAAACACACATTAGAAGTTGTTCACCACCTTAAAACATATCATATGGTGTCCTTAGAGCATTCACAACCCATGTCTTATAATTATATGAGTGTGAATCCTTAAATTATATGGGATAGTTTTAAATGGTTGTAAGTGAGGAGAGAGAAAATGTTACTGTTTATCTGTAAATTTAAGGATTTACTGTTCAACCCTTATAAATTTTTTAATATTTTTGAAAGTGGTTGTGAGTGAAGGAGAGAGAAAATGTAATGAAAAAGATATAAAAATATATTATTTAATTGAAAGAAGAGAGAAGAACTAGTGATTTTTAGTGTAATTATATAGATAAAGATAAGAAATGGAATGTGAATGCTCTTAAATACCTAACAACTTTCTCAAAAACATAAAAAAGGCCCTAACTAAACGTGAATAAAATTATATATTTGCTTACTAGTAGCTTGAATGATACATAAATAAATTTCCCTTTTTTTGACTTTCAACATCCCTACAATAAATCGAGCATTGAATTTATCGACAGCATGACAAACATCTAAACCCAATATATATTTGACTTTTATAAAATAAAAAAGAAATCTATATAATTTAAGTGTATACGCGTTTACCCTTTACACGTTAAAAAAAAAGAAACTAAAATAACTTACATACTTAGCTGTATCCCAGTCCCTCCATCGAAGAACAAAAATTAATATTCCATCAGACGAATTTACAATTATTTTTAAGGGCAAGGGGAACATTGACTTTCTTAGGGTCAAAGGCAACAGCACATTCAATCCGATTGAAGAACTTGGGTTTGACGAGTTTACCCAAAACATAGGCTCGTGATCGGACCACGAAGCTCAGCCTCAGCAGCACCGGAGCCGTTGGTATCCCCTTCGAGCTCTTCAGCCCCTGCCCGCTTCCGTATAACGGGATCTTATCCCCCTTCACCCACACCATCACCAGTCGTTGACTCTTTCTCGACTGATAGAACTTCTTTACCTACAATATCAAAAACATCATTTCGAGTTTGAGTAAAGATACATTCGAATTAAAATTAACTTTTAACCACTAAAAGATTAAAAAACCTAGTCTTTTAATAACCAAATAAAATGTTATCAAACATACTTTAGAAATACGTAATTGTCAAGAAAATGTGTAAATTAATCAAGTTGGCTAGCAAAATACTTAGGATTAGGTCGTAAAAATATCGAATCGAGCCGAGCTTAAACAAGACCTGAGCTCGAGCTTACATTGTAGCTCGAGCTTACATTATAGCTCGAGTACTAATGAGCTTGAGCTTTAGTCTGAACCGTCTCGAGAGCCTAAAAAGCTTTTTTATTATATAAATTTATTTAAATATCAAATACATAAATATACATTTACTATCATACTATTATTAGGATAAAAAAATTAAATTAAATAATATATATTAGATTATATATAAAAGGATAAAAATAATTAAATAATATATATTAGATTATATAAAAGTATGATTACCGATAAATATGAAAATTTAATAATTTAATTATAAACGAGCTCAACCGAGTTTGAAAATTTTCTGACGAGACGCAAACTTTGTAAAATCAAATCGAGACAAGCTTGAGCCTAAACGAGCTCAAGCTCAGCTCGACTCGATATTTAAGTTTTAGGGTGATTGAGGTGTTGGTTTAAAGGTACTTACAATGCCGGAACCAACTGCAATTTGCGAGAACGAAAGATCAAGCGGTGTAGATGTGACGTGAACTCCGAAGAACGTCGCTGTATTACGAAAAACGAATTTGACGGTGGAGTTCATCGACACCATATCGGTAGCAACTCCAGTGTGATCCGAACCAGCTTGAACCACGAATCTCTCAAACGTAATACTCTGAAACACAAATTAATTCACACCCAAAAACGCATTAATTCAACTCAAAAACCTCAAACAAACGCATAATTTAATTCACTCGTAACCCATCAGAATCCAGAACTTACCCTCATGGTGACCGTAGGTTTTTGGGGCTTACTAGCACCGTACAAAATCAACGCGAATACAGTGAACAACAGCACGAAACAAATCACAAAACCCAACACATAACACCGACGAGGTATCGATTTCTCCGATTCATCGTCATCAAGAAGCCCCTCTTCTTCAATCGAATTGAACTGTTTATCCCAGGGCTTCGAAAACCGCTTCATCGCGACGTCGTTCGAGGATATCTTGCCGGAGAACCGGGTGGATGAGGACTCGCGGGAGTGGCGGCCGCCGTAGGAGTGGGAGTGCGGCGGCGATGCGGTGGGGCTGAGCAACGCCGGAGTTGAGTGGTACGATAGGGCGGTGGTGTTCTTTTCGCCGTCTTGGGAGTCACGGGAGGGGCTCTGGACGTAGTAGACGGGGCGGCGGGGCGGCGATCGCGGCGGCGATGAGGCGGTGAGGCTGGTGGCGTCGGAGTCGGTCTTTGAGTGCTGCATATTGGCGTTTTGGGTTGCTTATTGTGGGAGATGAAGGGGTGGAGTTATTGTAGGGGGAGAATGACGTTCTGTTTATATATTGTTGTTGTGTGATGTGTGATGTGTGATGTTTGATATGGTGATGATGATGGAGGGGGTTGAAGTGAAGGTTCCTACAGCCAAAGTACAGTTGGCAAAATGTGGAAAAAGTTGAGGTTGGGTTATATCTATTCACATGTTATGAAATGGACTAAATCGGGTTTAGTATGGAGGAAACATTAGCTAAGATAGCAAGGCGCACGTAGTTTAGAGCCAACGGCGTTAGACCACACGGAATGAGACATTAACAGTTTTATATCATTTTAAAACATTCTTACACCCAATGTTCTCAGAACCGGATCGGACGTCGAACCGGACGGCTTACTGGTTTGGTGGTCGGACCGGTCGGACCGGTCGGACCGGATGGACCGGATTTAACTATATTTTAATTATATTTATATATGTAATTAAATATAAGTAATTTATATATGATTTATACATATATTTTATAGTTATATATAAAACTTAACTATATTTGTATATACAAAGTACTAATTTATGGTTTAACACCCCGTTTTTACCCACTAAAATCAAAAAAAAAAAAAAAAAAAATCAAAATCCGGTCGGACCCGAACCGGTTGGCCGGTCCAACCGCCGACTCGGTTCGAACCGGCCGGTTCAACTGCTCAAAAACGAACCACTATGGACCGGACCGGACAGGGGGCCGAATCCCGGTCGAACCGGTCGGACCGGCCGTCCGATCCGGTCCTAACAACATTGCTTACACCACCTACGTGGGTATTATAAATACGTTATAGGTGTAGGGCGTTTTTGTTATAAATTCATAACTTTTAAAATTATCTTAGGGTAATGATTTGTGATATTAAAATACATTAACCGTTACGCATGCTTTGACAAAAAATGATGTCGAGTAGGCGTCGTGTAAATTAAAGGACGTTTAGTTTGCAAAATGTTGTGCCATAAATTTGAATTGAATTGTAATGAGATTTTGCTAAAATTGATAACGTATTTGGTTGTAAAATTTTGAGTGAAAATAAAATTTGTAAATGAATGTGTAATTTTTCGGTTACGATACTTAATTTTTAAATATCAATTGTTAAAAAGATGATTAAGATTATGCTTACTTTAAGAAACGTAGTAGATGAAATATAAAAAATGTAAGAACTTAAATTATAATTTAATGGATGAAAACAACAAAAATTAATTTAAATTTAAACATGGTCAACTCTCCAAGTTTTAATCAAAGTCCTCTCGCTAATTTCTTTTTCTATCAATTCCAACTTTCTTTTTTTCCTTGTTCACGTCCCTTTCGACATCGTCTACATTTCCTTGAGCTCAATATTTCTGTTTATCCACCTTCTAAGTTCACACGCTTCGTACGTGACGAACTATTTTTAGGATTTAACTAGAGGATCATTCGATGGACAGAAACGATTTTTAATTAAAAATAATAATAATATCATATTCAAATTAAAGAAAATAGATTATTTATTTTTATAGTATAATTTTATAAAAGAATGTATTAACATTTGAAAAAGTTAAAATCATTAAACATGATAGAGAAGTTGGTTAAAACCAGAGACCGAGTCGATTCTAGCTTCCCTCCACCTTAGGCCCTATTTGATTCGTCTGACCAAAGGTGGATCAGAGCCCATAACACAACAATCTCCCACTTGGGCTTCGAAATATCTTTACTATTCCTTCACATCAATGCGTCAAACACTTCAACCTGCTTCCACCTAGATGCGTGAAACATTTGCCCCTACACTTGGAACCCCTTAACTACCAATCGTGCTTTGTATCTTTTAGTTCCATCGCTTTCATCCTTGATTCTGTATGCTCATCCGTTTTGAAGCGCCCTCTTCCTTGCGGGAAGTTTAGTAAGAACCCAAGTCTGGTTCTTTTCAAGTTAACTCATTTCTTCTTTCATTGTCCGCTCCCACTGAGATGAATCTTTCACAATGATAGCCTCTGAGTAGTACTGTGGTTCACCATTTTCAGTGAGAAGAAGATAGTTAACCGATGGAGAATATCGTTGAGGAGCTATAGACGTTCAAGTAGACCTCCTAACCTAATGTGAAGTATTTGGATTTCCAGAGTCATTTACTGATGGGGACTTTTCATCCACGGGATCTGAACTCCAATATCAAAGAGATCTTCTTATTCACCAAATTCTTCCTGATCATTACCTTCAGTTTTCAAACTTTCTTCTTCTGTATTTTGCCTTTCTATCTCTGACCCATGGCTTTCTGAACTCTAGTTGTCATCTTCAAACACCACCTGATCTTTACGAGTTTTGGGTATGGTTGAATCCTTGTCTTTGTAGAGTTTAGTTTTATTAAAGACTGGATCTCGACTCCTGATAGTTTTTCTGGGTTCAAAATCCCAAAGCCTATATCCCATCGATTCAGATCCATAGCTAATGAAGGTGCATTTCTTTGCCTTGGGATCTAGCTTATCCCTCTCAAAGTTTTTCACACCAGTGTAGGCATCATAACAAAATACCTTTAGATGTTTGTAACTGACCTCTCTTCCAAGCCATTCCTCTTCTGGTATTTTGAAATCAAGAGGAACCGAAGGTTCTCTGTTTATTAGATATGCAGCAGTGTTAACTGCATCAAAAGGTTTTGGGAAGACCTGCATTCAGTCTCATGCTCCTGGCTCGTTCATTCAATATCCTGTTCATTCTCTCAGCTACTCCGTTCTGTTGGGAAGTACCGGGAACCATCTTGATTCCTCTTTTAGCACAGTAATTCACAAATTCATTGTTGATATATTTATCTCCATTATCTGACTTTATGCACTTCACTTTCAGATTGGTTTTCATCTCAACAGCTACTTTCCATTTCTTGAAAACATCAAAAACATCATACTTGTTCTTGACAAAATAAACCCATACCTTGCGTGTCACATCATCAATTAAGGTAACATAATAGCTGGAGTCTCCTAATGATGTCACAGGAGTTGGTCCAAACACATCAGTGTGGACAAGTTCAAGTTTTTCAGCCTTAGGTGTCTTTCCCGTCTTCATAAAGTAACATGTTTCTTCTTACCAAGCACACATGGTTCGCAGAATCCGGTTTCAAGTTCTACTTTTTTCAAATCTAGGAATTTACCTTTCTCTATCAGTATCTTCATACCTTTCTCACTCATATGACCAAGTCGTTGATATCATAAATTGGATTGACTTGGTCCACTTCTTACTGCATTCACGTCACTTGCCGGTACCTCAACCATGTATAAATTACCTTTCTTTTTCCCACGAGCAACTACCAAGTTTCCTTTGACGACTTTCCATTGTCCATCCCCGAACAACACATCATAACCTTGGTCGTCTACCTGCCCAATAAAAATTAGCATCTTCCTCAACTTAGGAATTATGCTAACATCTTTCAGTGTCCATGTATTTTCTAGAGGAGTCTTCAGATCAATGTCTCCCATCCTAATAATATCCAGAGTCTGATCATTAGCCAAACGAACCTTGCCAAAGTTTCATGCCCTCAAATTCTTCATCTTCTTTGAGCTAAAGGTAACATGAAAAGAAGCACCAGAATCCATGATCCATGACTCAGTAGTGTTCTCAATGCAACAGATAAGAGTATCATCATCTGTATCATCTATAGTAGCGTTAACCTCTTTCTTTTCTTTAGATGTCGATGGTTTAGGACATTGACTTCTAAAGTGCTCAGTCTCCTTGTAATTCTACAAGTAATATCTTTTCTTCATCTTGATTTACTTCTTCTCTTTGATTTAGATCGGCCCCTATTAACTCCTCTTTCATTCTTCCTTCCTTTGCCTTCAGTACTCAACAAGGAACTGGAAGACTCACCAGTGCTCCTCCTTCTAATGTCCTCACTCATAATCAGGTCGCGAACTCCATCAAGTTTAAGCTTAGTGTTTCCAGACAAACTACTAACTGCTATAACAGTTCCTGACAAGCTTTTAGATAACAAGGATAACAATAGTAAGGCTAGGACTTCATCATCGAATTTGATATCCACAGACACTAGGCGAGAAATAATAGAGTTAAAGTTGTTAATGTGAGTATTAACAGAGCCACCTTCCTTCAATCTCGTGTTTACAAGTTCCTGAATTAGAAAGACCTTGTTGGCTGCGGACGGCTTCTCGTACATGTTAGACAGTGCATCCATGACACATTTGGCTATCGTTTCCTTCAGAATGTTAAAAGCAACATTCTTTATCAGTGAGAGTTTAATCCCAGCAACATCTTTCCTATCAAGGGCAGCCCAATCAGCATCTTTGGTGTTTTCAGGTTTATCATCCAACAACGTTGCACTCAAATCTTTCTAAACAAGTAACTCTTAAATCTGCATCTTCCACCATCCAAAATTAACGCCATCAAACTTCTCGATTCTTATTTTACCCTCATCATCCATAATACCGGAGATCAAAGGATGAGAGCAACCTGGCTCTGATACCACTTGTTAGGTATTATGTGTACGCGGCTGACCCGAGGATTCGGATAGGGCACGAAATCAATACAATACTACGACTCGGTCTTAAGAACTTTTCGGTATTTCTAATTTATTTCTAAAACGAGTGACGAGATAACGATAGCAATAACAGTAGTAACAAAATGTAACAACGCAGCGGAAATAATTTAACCAAACAACCAATAACTTGAAGCTAATCAAACTAAACAAATACCTAAAATGGAACCCGTTTGAAGGTTGTTCTTTGATCAATAATGAGGCGGTGAGGTTGGTGGCGTCAGAGTCGGTCTTTGAGTGCTGCATATTGGCGTTTTGGGTTGCTTACTATGGGAGATGAAGGGGTGGAGTTATTGTAGGGGGAGAATGACGTTCTGTTTATATATTGTTGTTGTTGTGTGTCGCGTGATGTGGTGATGATGATGGAGGGGGTTGAAGTGAAGGTTCCTACAGCCGAAGTACAGTTGGCAAAATGTGGAAAAAGTTGAGGTTGTGTTATATCTATTCACATGTTATGAAATGGACTAAATCGGGTTTAGTATGGAGGAAACATTGGCTAAGGTAGCAAGGCGCACGTAGTTTAGAGCCAACAACGTTAGACCAAACGGAACGAGACATTAAGAGTTTCATATCATTTTAAAACGTTCTTACACCATCTATGTGGGTATTATAAAAGTGTTATAGGTGTAGGGCGTTTTTATTATAAATTCATCTTTTAAAATTATTTTAGGGTAATGATTGGTCATATTAAAATACATTAACCGTTACGCATGTTTTGACAAAAGATGATGTTAAGTAGGCGTCATGTAAATTAAAGGGCATTTATTTTGCAAAATGTTGTGCCATAAATTTGAATTGAATTGTAATGAAATTTTATTAAAATTAATAACGTATTTGTTTGTTAAATCTTTGAGTGGAAATAGAATTTGTAAATGAATGTGTAATTTTTAGGTTAGGATACGTAATTTTTAAATATCCATTGTTAAAAAGATGAATAAGATTATGCTTACTTTAACAAACGTAGTAGATAAAATATAAAAAGTGTAATAACTTAAATTATAATTTAATAGATGAAAACAACAAAAAAATAATTTAAATTTAAACACGGTCAACTCTCCAAGTTTTAATCAAAGTCCTCTCGCTAATTTCTTTTTCTATCAATTCCAACTTTCCTTTTTTCCTTGTTCACGTCCCTTTCGACGTCGTCTACATTTCCTTGAGCTCAATATTTTCGTTTATCCACCTTCTAAGTTCACACGCTTCGTACGTGACGAACTATTTTTAAGATTTAACTATAGGATCATTCGATGGACACTAATGAGTTTTAATTAACAATAATAATAATACCATATTCAAATTAAAGAAAATTAATTATTTATTTTTATCGTATAATTTTATAAAAGAATGTATTAACATTTGAAAAAGTTATAATCATTAAACATGATAGAGAAGTTGGTTAAAAATATATAGTTTTTTGTTTTAGTAGTTTAGATTTCAACGATTATATCATATGTTATAAAAATTGTAATTACTTACACTCTTAAATTATATAAAATTACTTTTTGTCATCGTCATGAGTATTATAATGTGTCACAGATATGCTATCTTGTGAGCTTACACTACAAGAAAAACGATTTTTGGCGGCTACATTTTTTGTGGCGATAATGGTTTCGTCGTAAAAAACTCACTAAACGACAAAAATAATCACTTTTTTGACTTTTCTAGTCAAATGTATTTTTTGCGACGATTTTATCGCCGCAAATAATATATTTTAATTTATTTTATGATTATTAAAAATATATTATTTTTTGCGTCAATTATGTTTCGTCGCAAAAAATATATTCAAGTTTTTTATATTTTTCCTGAATTATTTAGTAGGAGGGAAAATTTCCCGTTTTAGTTTTTGCGGCGATTTTTTCATCGCAAAAAAGAATTCGATGTAAAAAAGAATTAAAATAAAATATAATTAAAAAACGATGTCGTCGCAAAAGGTCTTTTGCGACCATATGTCGCCGCAAAAAGTTGTTCCAGATCTATGAAAACGGGGATTCCAGTTCTGTTCCCCATTTTCACAGCAAATTCCCTAATTCTTTGTACATCGCCCCCACCACCGCCACCCAACCGCCACCGCACCGCCACCGCCACCTGCCACCGGCACCGCACCACCATCGCGCACCGTCACCACCACAGCCATCAGCCACCGCGCGCAGTAGCAGGGGCCTCCACTCCCAACCGCCACCCCACCGCCACCGCACCACCACCGCGGCCGTCACCCCCACCGCTACCTGCTCCACCGCCGCGTCACCACCCCCGCCATTTGTCGTCACCACCACCGCTAGTCCAGTACATTGTAAAGGTAATAACTAATTTTTTTTAAAAAATTCTTGTGTTAAAAATGGTTATGATCTGAAATTAGTGTTAGGTTGGATGTATATGTGTATGTGTATGGATATATATGTGTATTTGTGTATAGATGTATATGTGTATGTGTGTATGGATATATATTATGGATGTATATGTGTATTTGTGCATGGATGTATATGTGTATATATGTTCAATTGAGATTAAAATGGATGTATATGTATATTTGTGTATGAATGTATATGGGTATTTGTGTATGAATGTATATGGGTATTTGTGTATGAATGTGTATGTGTATATATTGGAATGTATGTATATGTGTGTATGGATGTATATGTGTATTTATGTATGGATATATATGTGTATGTGTGTATGTATGTTAAATTGAGATTAAAATGGATGTTAAATTGTGATTAAAATGGATGTATATGTATATGTGTATGGATGTATATGTGTATTTATGTATTGATGTATATGTGTATTTATGTATGAATGTATATGTGTATATGTGTATGGATGTATATGTGTATTTGTGTATGGATGTATATGTGTATTTGTGTATGGATGTATATGTGTATGTGTATATATGGGTATTTGTGTTTGTATTTCCCTAGTTTTAAATGTGTTAAGATAATTAATATTAGAATGGATGTATTTGTGTATGGATATCCATATATGTGTATGTGTGTATGTATGTTAAATTGAGATTAAAATGAATGTTAAATTGTGATTAAAATGGATGTATATGTGTATTTGTGTATGGATGTATATGTGTATTTGTGTTTGTATTTCTCTAGTTTTAAATGTGTTAAGATAATTAATATTTGTTTGTAGACACAGTTATAACGATTGATAAGACTTGGACTACTTTAGAAAATAAATTTTTTAAAGAATATCTGATTGGTCTTAAAGCATTCATGGAAATGTGTAAGAATTATACGAATGGCCAAAATAAAGCTCGGTGTCCGTGTAATAATTGCAATAACAGTTATTGGTTTCCTCTTCCAACAATAGAGCGCCATATACATAATAATGGTTTTTGCCGATTTTACAAAACGTGGACGCATCATGGTGAATCATATGTTCCGTCACTGGTAGTTCCAGTCATACCTCAAACGACAGACCCAATACATGATTTTATTAATGATGTTCGTCAGGAGAATGTCCCACAAGAGGACAACACATACGACGACGACGAGCCAATGAACACAACAGATACACCGAGTGATACAAATAATGAACTTGCTGAATTACTGAAACTTGCCGACACCGAACTATACCCTGGTTGTGATGGGATGTCTTAATTGGATTTCTTGACAATACTGAGTCACATGAAGGCCATCAATAAATGGACCGATATATCGTTTGACCAATTGTTAGAATTTCTGAAAACTGCATTTCCGCTTGCTAAAATCCCACCGTCAAACTATGAAGCCAAGAAGATAATGAAGAAAGTTGGGTTAGGATATGAATCGATCCACGTTTGTAAGAACGACTGTTGTTTATTTTGGGGGAAGAATAACAAAGATTTGCAAAAATGTCCAATATGTTATGAAAGTAGATGGACGGACGCAAACACTAAGGGGAAGAAAGTTGCCAACAAGGTTATGCGCTACTTTCCATTAATTCCTACATTAAAACGTATTTATAGCTCAAGACACACTGCAAAGCATATGACATGGCATGCTTCTGGACGTTGCACGGAAGATGGTAAGTTACGTCACCCGGTGGATGGTACATCATGGCAAGAATTTGATTCAATGTATCCTGATTTTACCAAAGAACCTAGAAATGATAGATTAGGGTTGGCTGCTGATGGCTTCAATCCATTTGGGAACATGAGTACGTCGTATAGCATGTGGCCGGTAATATTGACAACATACAATACGCCGCCATGGTTATGTATGAAAGAGTCTTCATTCATGCTGATGTTATTAATCCCTGGCCCTAAATCACTTGGGAAGGACATTGATGTTTTTTCTGAGACCATTGGTTGATGAATTGAAAAGTCTTTGGTCGGACGGAGTCGTGACAAAAGATGCGGTTACAAAAATTTCTTCACATTGCGTGCAATGCTTTTATGGACTATCAATGATTTTCCTGCTCGTAGTAGCTTGTCTGGTTGGAGTGGGCAATGTTACTTTGCATGCCCAACATGTAAGGAAGACACTCCATCTGTTCATGTATAGGGAAAAACTGCTTATTTGGGCATAGAAGATGGTTACCGACGAATCATAAATGGAGGAAGAACAAGTCATTAAATGGTAAGAAAGAGACTAGACGTCCTCCTAATAGGAAAACTAATGATCAGATTTTGCAACAACTTAATAAATTGACGCCCCGTATTTCTGGGAAACATGTTCAGTTTGGTGGTAAGAAGAGAAAACGTGATTCCAATATTGAATTGAATTGGACCAAGCGTTCTATTTTCTTCGAGCTTGAATATTGGTCTTCAATTCAACTAAAACATAATTTGGATGTCATGCATATAGAAAAAAATGTGTGCGAGAGTTTGTTAAATACGTTGATGATGAACAAGGAAAAATCCAAAGACACTAATAAGACAAGAATGGTGTTAGAACAATGGAACATTCGACATGACTTGTGGCTTGTAGATAACGGTCGCGGTAAGCTCTCAAAGCCTAATCCCAAGTTCTCTTTCTCAAACGCCGAAAGGAGTCTTTTTTGTCAATTCATTAAGGAAGTAAAACTACCTGATGGCTTTGGCTCTAACTTTAAACATAAGGTAACCGATAATGATACCCAAATAACAGGGATGAAATCACATGATCATCATATAATGATGCAACGGTTGCTTCCGATTGGTGCTCAAGCGTACTTGGATAAAACATTTCAACACCAATAATTGAGATGTGTTTATTCTTTAAGCAACTTTGTGCTCGGAACTTGATGTCATCTGACATGCAAGATGCTGAGGAAAAGTTGATTAAAATTTTGTGTTCTTTTGAGCAAATATTTCCTCTGTCATTTTTTGACATAATGATTCATTTGGTTATGCATTTACCTGAGGAGGCCATTCAAGATGGGCCAGTTTACATGAGGTGGATGTATCCATTTGAAAGATACATGAAAAAGCTAAAAAAATATGTTAAAAATAAGGCTAGGCCCGAAGGTTCCATTGCGGAGGGGTATGTTGCAGATGAAGCCTTAACTTTCTGTTCAAGGTATCTTGACGGTGTACCGACGAGATTTAATCGGCCAGACAGAAACGAAGACGCCCCAATTCCCACACGTGAGTTTTATGTCTTCCAATCGCTATGCACACCAATCAGCAAGGGGGTTGATGAAAAAAATGGATGGTGTGCTTTGGGCAAAACTAAATTGGTTTGACCTTAACAACAGCTCCGAGATCGAAGAATATAAGGAGTAAATATTTTTTATTTCAGGTTGTCTTTTCGTAAGTTATCTTTTAGATGATTATTATTAACGCAAGCAACATTTATAGTGAATTTATTACTCAAATGCCGCATGCAACTGACTTGGAAGTAAATTTTCCTAGCTGGTTTAAACAGAAGGTAAACTCATTTGTATATAAAACCGATTATACAAACTAATAATATCATAATCATTATAATTTTCTCTTATTTCAAATAGATCAACCGTCGGCGAGTAAATGATGAATCTAGTGTTAGTCCTCAGTTATTTGCTTTAGCAAATGGACCACGACATGCAAACTCTTACACCGCTTGTATAGTTAACGGTGTGAGATTTGTAGTTCATAGCCGAGACTTACGCCGTACAACTCAAAATAGTGGCATCTCAACAACTGGGCAAGACGGAACAAAGTATTACGGTTTGTTGGAAGAGATTCTGGAGCTAGGCTATCTAGATCGTTGCAAGGTTGTGTTGTTTCGATGTAAATGGTTTAAAACTAATAACAACAAACTTTGTGTCACTAAGAATAACATAACCAGTATTTCTACTCAAACTGAATGGTTTACAAATGACCAATACATTCTTGCAACACAAGCAGAGCAAGTCTTTTATCTTGACGAACCGTCTAAAGCCGGTCAAAGAGCTCAATCAAACAGACATTGGAAGGTCGTTCAAGAGGTGAATCATCGGAAGATTTGGAACCAAGTATTATCATGGAAAACAACGAAGCAGATTTAATTCATGGCAGCACTTCATCTGACCTTTTGTTGTCTGCTGACTTGGATAATTTGACTTATGATGGTTTGAGTAGAGATGAAGCAACAGAAGTCGATGTTTCCCTTGAGCATGTTAATGTAGAGGACGAGACATATGAAGATACGGATGATGGTGAAGACAACGATGCAGACAAAGCTATTGACGTTTCTGATAATTCAGATGATGATTTAGACGAACTTAATAATGATTGTGGAGAAGATTCTTATCACACTGATGAATCCGATTGATTTTAATTTTTAATTTCAATCGAATCGTTTATTATGTTTGAATTATTATGTTTATTGAATTGTTTTTTTGAATTGTGTGTGTTTAGCTAATGATCCAAAATATTATAAGCATAATGTTATTTGTGGTATATTTGTATAGTTGTATAATCTTTTTTTACAGATGGCAGACGTGGCACGAGGTCACGGTGGGGATACTTATGGTCATGGTCCACCTGGTGGTGGTCCTCCCGATGAAGATGGATCGTGGCAGCCCCCACGACAGTGCGAGGTCAGCGATGACTCCGGCAGCGGTAGCAGAAGAGGTATGACGAATTTTTATACTATTATATTTGAAAATTAATATATATAATTAACATAGAACTTTTATACTATTATTGATTTGCAGGACAAGGCAAGCGTGGGAAAACCACACTTCAGGGTATGCACAAGAGAAATCCTCAAGAGAATTTGCTGACAATTGAATTTGAACAAGGTACGCATGACACCTACAAACCTGTAGGTGTCAATCAGGCGACCTTTGCTTCACTGGTTGGCACACTCGTTGACAAATTTCCTCAAAACTATAAAAGCTGGAGAAAGATACTTGCAGAGTTGAAGGCGACTATATGGCCTGACTTACAGGTTAAGTTTTTGATAATTGAATTCAGTGATTAAGTATATATACTAAGCTATTTGTTTTCATAATATGCAGATGTATTTTGATATGACTCCCCACGAAGGATTGATGGCAGACATTGAGAAATATGCTGCAAACCGGTATAAAGATCACAAATACCGGTTCAAGCAAAAACATTTTAGCAAAATAGGCGGGGAGGACAGAGTTGATATTTCTGATGTTGTGCCACCTGATATGCAAGAATCTGAATGGAAAGGCTATGTGGATTACTACACTTCTCCTGAAGTCAAGGATCGGTCTGCAACCAACAAGTTAAACAAAGGGAAGCAGACGATCAAAGGACATGGCGGTCGGACATCTCTAGCCCAGTGTCGTTATATGTTTGTAAGTTGTTTTAATCTAATTTGTTTTATAATTTGTTTTATGTGTTTGTAAGTTAATTTTATATGATTATATAACTATTTAATGTGTTTACAGCGTGAAGAGGGTTCTGATGAACCTGGAAGTGCCATATTAGCATACCGCCGCTTCTATACCGATTCAAGCGGTAATTTCTATCAACCTGAACCCGCTACGTACTATGTAAGTAATGTACACATCTTAAAATTTTATAAAAATAAAGTAATATATAACATCCCCATATATATAACATTGTTTATTGTTTTCTGTAAACTATACAGGAGCAAATGGTCGCGCTTCAACAACAACACCCTGAAATGTCAGAGAAGTAGATCATGCGGCATGTCTTGGGGGAGCGGCCCGGGTGGGAACGTGGCATCGGTCCAATACCGAGCGTGCCTTCACAACCCCCACCTCCACCTCATAGAACAGATCAGCGGATGTTATCACAATCTGAGGTTGAGGAGATGATAGCAGCGAGACTGGTAAGTGAGCAAGAATAATGGCAGTCACAGATGATGGCTAATATGTTGGCACAAATGCAAAGTCAAATACAAAGCCAAGTCCAGAGCGCGTTGAAGAGAAGTGACCATTCTCAACAAAATGATGAAGATGAAGAAGATGATGAAGGTGGGTCGTCATAAGATGTTCACTTTGATGTTTGTTATGAATATTTTTAAACATTTTGGAAAATTGTGTTTGTATGATATTTAACTTGTTAACTTTAGACAATATTTTGTTTATATGCTATGATTTTGTATTTGCGAATGGTTTGATGGTATTAGCAACAGGTTTTGTTATTTTCAACAGCAGGTTTGGTACCCAGGAATATCTGGGTGGAATGCTGCAAATGCAGTTTGCGGCGATTTTTCGTCGCAAAAAACATTTAACCATTTGTTATTTTTCGTCGCAAAAAATTAGGTTACCATAAACTTTGCGGCGACATTTCGCCGCAAAAAACAGTAATTTCATCTCAAAAAGTTTCGCCGCAAAAAAGATCCAGCTGGATTTATCTTTTTTAAAATGCAGTGGACCCCACATAATTTTTCGTCGCAAGTTTCGTCGCAAAAAGGTTTTTGCGACCACTTTTTTACGGCGAATTGATAGCGACAAACTTTTCGTCGCAAAATGTTTATTGCGACGAAAAATAGTGCTTTTTGCGACGAACTAAATCGTCGTAAAAAACTGTATTTCTTGTAGTGTTAGGGGTTCAACATCCCAATCCACCACTTGATAGGGTTATCAATTTTGAAAACATGTTAACATGACATACATTTAAGTAGGTTTGAGTTTAAGTTAAAAAAGAGTTTTGCATCATGTTGGTATATTTATGACACGATCAAATCAATTTATTCTTATAAGATTTAAAATATTTAAATTTATGTTTAGTTAGGACTTCTACAAGTTTGTGTTTTGAATATGTTACGAATGCGTCTTAATTGATATTACCGTTATGGTCGTAATTGATATTACGAATGCGTCTTAATTTAGTCATGTCATGTTGTCTCGTGTTATTGAATAGGTAATGTTGATTGTGCGAAACAGGTCACGAAACACATTTATAAACAATGTTGTGTTCATGTTCACGTCCAACACTTTTGATAATTGTGTTGTGTTGTATCGTGCATGACCCAGTCAGACATGTTTGCTAGCTAATTGGAGATCAAACATCTTGTTATTACATCAAATTCTAAGCCATGGTATAGTAGTCAGATGTGTCCATGTCTAACCTTCCCAATCTAATCCAGAGTTTAGATCTGATCTATAACAACTAAAAAAGGTCGAAAAGGTAACCTAGAGGTAGAGCTCTAGAAACACCCTATAATGTTCAAGTTTTTTCATAATACATAAGCATGTTTGTATATTATAAGATATAGAAATGACGGTGAAGTTACCTATGATGGGTAGGAGCAGGGCCGGCCCATTTTCTTTATGGGTGATGCATTGGGCTTGGGGCCCCCCAAAAATAAGGGCCCCCATTAAAAAATTATATTGGGCTGTTTTGTGGGTCAATCTGGTGGAAATTCTCTTGGCCAAAACCTAGGAATCAAAGAAGCGGGAATATAAGCCGGGATTTGGAGCGTCGATTGATCAAAGAGGCTAAATCAAGCATCGATTGAACAAAATTTTTGGGTCGTTCTTCTTTTTTCGAGTTGCAATCAGAATCTCCGAACTTGGATATAAGCATTCTCTGAACATGAGATGCAAGCAACGATCCTCAATCTCGATTCTCCAATTAGCAGGACTCAAGCAATGATCGTTCATCTTGGATCTCCGATAATCTATTGCCTGTTATATCCAAGTCAGAATCTTTTGCCTTAAGACCCTATTTGGTTAATTTCATTTATGATTCACATGGTGCAGACATTAGTTATTGTTTATGTATTTAAAATTGTTTGTTGTGGACTTACTGACTTACTGTACATATTACTTAATAGGATGAATTGTGTATGGTGTGAACAAATTTAGAGTCATACAGAAGAATCAGACAAGCAGTGAATGGTTTCTCAATTTTAGCTCTACAGGTTT
The DNA here is from genome assembly GCA_024085815.1 of Flaveria linearis. Classification (NCBI taxonomy): domain Eukaryota; kingdom Viridiplantae; phylum Streptophyta; class Magnoliopsida; order Asterales; family Asteraceae; genus Flaveria; species Flaveria linearis. The sequence goes on along the minus strand of CM044011.1, from coordinate 49,098,099 downwards.
GTCAATTTTGCTTCAATAATATGCCTAATTATGCTTTTTATCGTCTATATTGAGACTTCTTTATTTAGTTGTTTGTATTGATTGTTGATCTATATTTGATACTTAATAATACGATATCAATTTGAAATCAAAAATTTATGAATAAAGTCAATAAAGAAAGGTTTAAAAGTAAAGCTTGAGAGCCCTAATTTAAAGTTCGCTTGGGGCCACCAAAAGTCTTGAGCCGGCCCTGGGTAGGAGGGATTTTTCCCATAAAAAAAGAGAAAATGCTACCTTAAAATAGATTGAGAAGATGTTCGGACATGTAAATGAAGGATGGATGCAATCCTTCATAGAGAGACAGGGATGTGATGTTAGAGGATGCTTGTCTCTTGTAAATAGTGTGAACCTTAACTGAAAGAATAGATCTATATACAGGGGGATCCATCTAATCCTAATGGAATGGGATGTTAAAGGATGGTTTGTCTCATCCATCTCATAAACATCACTTTGACTCACCCAATGATTACTCGTGCTAAAAGGCAATGGTTTTAAAACCTCGTTGTCAAGTGAATTTGGCATATCTGGATATTCACTCTTTATATTTTGTTTAATTGTAGCACACAATCCTAAAGGTTTCAAATTTACTTCTAAAAGTCTTAAACAGATGCTCGCTATACATGAGAAAAATATCCACTTTATGTCATAAGGACACTTGGACTTTGATATATATTAGATATTTTAATGTAATTGAATTGACTAAATAACCAATGTAATTCAACATTATAATGCTTTAGGACAAAGCCCCTAAGCAATAAAAGGGTGCGGAGTGCATGTTTTTTGAGTTTATCATGATATTCAACATTATAACCTTATGGGACGAAGCCCCTAAGCAATAACCGTTTTAATGGAGCAGCGCCCCCTTGAGGGGGGGGGGGGTTCCGAGGGCAGTGCCCCTAAGAGGGGGGACAAAGAGGCGACAACCACTAGCGGAGTCCAAAGGGTAGAGCCCCTGGCTGGGGTCGAGTTGCTATACATATGCTCCTGTTGCTAAGATTTCAACTATTAGATTGATGTTAGCACTTACAGATATGCATAATCTTGTGATTCACCAAGTGGATGTGAAAACTACAATCCTGAATAATGAATCAGATGAGGAGATTACATGAAACAAACTGAAGGCTTTGTTATGCCTAGCAATGAGAACAAGGTTTGTAAGTTGATAAAATCTCTTTAATGCATGAAGCAAGCACCAAAATAGTGTAAGGACCCGTTCTGGGCACCTCACAGTTGGTCATTCATTGCACTAAAGATACATGCTAGTATACATTTCATAAAACAATGCAGCGAAATTAATATCAAAGTCATCCATTTCAGTAATAAAAACTGTTGCTAAGCAATACACCCATAATTGTTATCAGTTACAAAAGATTGTTTAACTGCATTATAAAGTAACAAAATTATTAATCATGAACGGATGTCAGTCTTGCCGAGCCGAGCAGCTTTGCCAGTGTGCCATACCCAGCAATGCTTACCTGCCAACTAAAAATGTATAAAAATCAGCGTTGCTGAGTGAGTTCTAGTTTTATAAGTACTAAAAGTACCTTGTGCAATGCATATATATGAAAATACTCTTTCTGAAAACAATACATCTCTTACTCCGGTATGTGAGCACGCATTAACTATACAACAAGGTAATGTTCTCTTTCTTTACTGTGTACCTTGCTTATTTTGTACTCTTTTAACTTTATCTTTTACTGTCTATGTGGACCAATGAGCAATACCCTAAACTATGTGCGCGGAGAAACTGGTGCTGGGCCCCTACAGTCTATAGTCTGAATTACTGTATACAAGGCTGACCCAGTCACCTAGGGCATGCTACAAAGGTCCGCCAATCTCAATTGATTGGCCCCGTGAGCATAAGGGGTAGCTAACCCGCATCACAGTTGAGCTAACGACAACATGGTCGTGCACCTCCTATAAGCTTGCAAGACTTGTTAACTCTTTAATTAAGTTTCACTTCTCTTTGTTATTTCTCTTTCACTTTGTTAAGGATAATACTTGCATTTATGATCATATGCACACCACATAGGTCATACAATAATGATCACTATGATCATAGGAATAACTTATAATAATGCAAATATAATAACGATTAAAAACCCTAAGTCAAACTTGGGTCAAACTCTAATAATTCTGTTCTGCTCAAAATTTCAGAAAATACTATTCTAGATGCATGGACACTATGCAGGCGTTGAAGGCCTGTTCAGTCGCATGAGCACTATTCAGGCGGTTCATCACTTAGACACTTGGGGAATCCTAGACGCATGGACACTAGTCAGGCGGTTCAACACTTAGACGTTTAGGGAATCCCAGACGCATGGGCACTACTATTCAGGCGGTTGAACACTTAGACTTTTGGGGAATCCCAGACGCATAAGCACTGTTTGGACGTTTATCCCTCACTTAGGCGCCTGAGTCAAAACCTTAGACGCGTGGGCTACTGTTCGAGCGGTTGGGCTTGCACTTTGAGTTTTCTAAGGCATTCCTAGACGGCTGGGGCACTGTTCAGGCGGTTGGGCCCTGTTTAGACGTTTGGGCCCACTTAAACTTTCTAAGACAAAATCTCAGATGGTTGGGAGTACTGTTTGGGTGGTTAGGCAACCTGTTTAGCATAATCTTAACATATTATCAATCCCAATCATTTTTCTTACATGTTCTAAGATTAATAAAACTATTCTAAGTATAACTAACACATGTCAACCATCAAAACATCATCATACATATATTGGTACATACGGGTGTTCAAAATGAACTTTGGAAAAATGGTTTTATTATACATTTTCAACCCCAAAGAATTAAAACAAGTAAAATACGGGGTCTAGAACTCACCTTTGCAACCCACAAGTGTTTCTTCTTCCAAACTCATGTTCACAAGAGTTTTAAACTCCTAAAACAAGCATAACACATCACCAAAACATAAATAACACTTAGAAATCGGTTATCTAAGGTATAGAACCTCCAAGAACCGAACCAATTAGCACAAAATACTTACCTTCGAACTTCTTCTTCTTCTTCTCTCTAGAACCCGAAGCTTTCTGCTCTTTCTCTCTCTATGTTCCGAATGAAAAAGGTGAAAAGTAACATGGCATGGGCGGCCATGTTGCTTTATCCACTAACATCTCAAAGTTTTATCCTTTTGGACACTTTTAACCCTATACTTGGGTTAAATTACGTTTCTTTTTTTATTCTCCTTTTATAATCTTTTGTTTAAAATATCCGGGTGTTACAAGTCCACCCCCTTATATAGGTTTCATCCCCGAAACCTGTTATTCCTCAAACAGATGAGGATAATGTTGCCTCATCTCTTCTTCAGTTTCCCACATAGACTCGGATACCTTCCTGTGCTTCCACTGTACATCCACAAGAGGAACCACTTTATTTCTTAACCTCTTCTCCTTACGATCACTGATCGCCACTGGTTGCTCTACATAATTGAGCTATTCATCCACCTCAATATCCTCCAGTGGTACAACCATGTCCTCATCAGCTAAGCACCTACTCAGATGAGATACATGGAATGTGGGATGGATCCCACTTAACCCATCTGGCAATTCAAGTCGATAGGCCACCTCTCCTACTCGTGCGATGATTTGGAAAGGTCCTATGTATCTCGGGCTTATCTTACCTCGTTTCCTGAATCGGATGATTCCTTTCCAAGGTGATACTTTCAACATAACCCTGTCACCTACCTGGAACTCAATCATTCTACACCTCTTATCAGCATACGACTTCTGTCTATCTTTAGCTGCCTTCATAAAGGCTTTGATCTTTTATAGTTTCTCATTCGTAGCCTCGATCACCTCAATACTTCCCAACTCTTTCTGACTAATGTCACCCCAACAAACGGGTGTTCTGCATCTCCTACCGTATAACATCTCATATGGTGGCATGTCAATGCTGGCATGATAACTGTTGTTGTATGAGAATTCTGCTAACAGCAGATGGTCATCCCAACTCCCTCCAAAATCGATCACACACGCTCGAAGCATGTCCTTGAGTGTCTGGATCGTCCTCTTAGACTGACCGTCCATCTGAGGATGATAAGCCGTGCTGATGTGTAGCCTCGTTCCCATCGTATCATGGAATCTCTTTCAAAACTTCGATGTGAATCGGGTGTCACGATCCGATACAATAGACACTGGTACACCATGACGTGCTACAATCTCTTTAATGAAGTGATCCGCTAGTCTTTCGGATGAGTACGTATCGCGGATCGGTCGGAAGTGAGCACTCTTGGTTAGACGGTCAACAATCACCCAGATGGCATCGTACCCCCTCGTCGTGCAGGGTAACTTCGTAATGAAGTCCATGGTGATGTGCTCCCACTTCCACTTGGGTATATCCAACGGTTGGATCTTCCAGTAGGGCTTCTGATGTTCTGCCTTGTCACACCCCCGCTGATAGCGGAAACACGGGGAATGTGAGCTAGACGGGATCGTCATAACACATGGTATACAATAGAGTAGCAATAATAATAATAATATGATGACAAGCGTGTCATGACGACACCCGAACACAATTGGAGACTTGTGTCGTGTATAGTCAATGTTCACGACAGCATAGCCGTAAGCACAACATAAATGATCACATAAGCATTAAGGATAACTTGTAATGTAAATTCCCACAACTCGGGAACAAGTATACAAAAGACCATGTTCAAGCTTTACAAGGGTAATGATTACAAAATGTATCCTAGGGTCTCCTCTAAAAGGCAGCACTCCTAGATCTTCAATTACCTTGATCACCTGAAAAGAGATGCTCAAAACGGTCAACATAATTGTTGGTGAGCTTCGCAGGTTTTAAGTAATAAAAGATGTTAAGATGAAAACAGTAAGTAGGTTTAATAAAAAACTACCGCAACTACACTTATGCGTAGGCGGTTTTACCAGTTATAAATGACTACATCCAAACCTAATCATCGGTTCCATACGGGAATTGATGGCTGTAAAGAGAGCATTCCTAAAAGTAAATAGTTTACTAAGACGTAGCAAGATCCACATAGCGCATACGTATAGTTTATAACCAAACCAATCCTTAGGTCCCATTATCGGGATTAATGGTTATATTGAAAGATCCACACAGAAGAACCATACAGAAGTCCCACACAGAAGTCCCATACAGCCAAATAGTATCACCAAACAAGTAGTATCATCCAACAAGTAGTAAAGCATCCAACAAGTAGTAAGCATCCCATGAGTTTCACATGACGTAGCAAGATCCACACAGCGCATACGTATAGGTTACAACCAAACCAATCCTTAGGTCCCATTTCTGGAATTAATGGTTGTACTGAAAGATCCACACAGAAGATCCACACAGAAGTCCCACACAGAAGTCCCACACAGAAGTCCCACACAGAAGTCCCACACAGAAGTCCCACACAGAAGTCCCACACAGCCGAGGCATCCAACAACAATAGCATTCACAGGTAGGGTCAATCAACACATAATATCAAGTAGTCGTACATAGTATTATGATACCACTAAGTGACATACATAGTGGTAACATAGCATATAGTTCAAGTTCATATAGCATCAATCAACAAGACAAACAAGGTAAAATACTCATAGAAGTAGCAGCCACTTCCACCAAGGAAGGTGCTTGAAAACAAGTTAAGTAGGTGAGCATCCTTTTCCCCCAAGTTGAAAATATTTAAAAAGGTTTGATAAGAGAAAAAAGGGGCCACGAAACTCACAGTATAGAAGATAAGTACAAATGATGGTAGATTCCAAGGGTAAGATGCTATGAACCGTCGAACACCTATTGACAGTTACTGACAAGCATTAATAATGATCATAAAGCATAAGATGATATTCAATAGGTTCGGGCAGTTTCAGTTCGGTCGTGGGTAGCACACACACCAGCAGGCATACACATATCAGACCTTATATAGGTCCAAGTACTAAGAATAGTCCCAAATGGTTTGTCGGTAATTGTAAAAGGTTAGGTTATTTTGTATGGAAATAGTTTGTGTCTGTTGATAGCGTTGACTTTAATCTTTGTGGTCAAGCTATGACACTCTTATTGATATTACCTTATCATCATAAGACCTCCAGAAAGGGGAATTCACACACACACACATCATCAATCACACAACAGGACCGGACACACGAATCAATCCTCCATTCGTACGAATGGACCTTCAGTCGCACGAATCAGCTTCACTCGTGCGATTGAACCTTCATTCGTACGACTGGCCTTTCATTCGTGCGACTCAATCACAATCGCACACACATTCACTCGCATGGACTCAATCGCACACACATTCAATCGCACACATCCAGGCGCATGACTCAGTCGTACGACTCACCCCAGTCGCACCACTCAGTCTCACGATAGACTCAGACGCATAGACTCAGTCGCATACACATTCAATCGTACACACCCAGGCGCATGACTCAGTCGTATGACTCACCCCAGTCATACCACTCAGTCGCACGATAGAATCAGACGCATAACTCAGTCGCACGACTCACCCCAGTTGCACGGCTCAGTCGGCCGAAAGACCCAGTCGCCCTGTACAGCAGGTCGCGACTGCTGAGGCCTCGAGCAGCGTCCAGCTGCTCCGGGCACGAGTTTCACATGCCAAGAACCTCCAGAATACCTATTCTAACATGTCTAAACAAGATGCGCACTCAGAAACGCAACACACAAGCCCACACGACCTCATGTGCTCGGATGAACCCGAGCACCCGAAACCCTAGAAATCGCAGCTGTATAATAAGCAAAAATGGACAACCGAGGTCGTCTACCTGCTTGAAACCGGTTGTTTAGGCTGTAACCGAAGTCTAGCCGATGAAAACGAGACGAAACGGGGCAATTTTGGTGCTAGGTTGAAGAAGAAAAAGAAGAAGAAGCGTAGAAGAGGAAGAAGAGAGCAGATGGTGAAGATGGTGAAGTGTTAGGCTGGTGGATGGGTATTTATACCCAGCCCCAGTTTGGCAATTGTCAAGTTTAGTCCCTGCACTTAAGCCCCGTGTCCCCAATTTCGTTTAGGTTGAAAATGACGTAAAAACGCGTGTTATACTGATTATAATGATGTGTTTAAGGTTGTTTGTAGCATTTCACATAATATAGTTAGTGATGTTATCGGTGCTATTCATAAGCGTTTTAAATGATATGGATATAATTATTGATAACATCACTGAAACGGATAATAGACTGAACGTGATACCCTCACAAATAGTCTATGAAGGTGAGGAATGAATGTCCTAAGGATAGTTAACGCAATTTCACGTTAAATGACGGACCTTGAAGTGACGAATGTCACATGCCTTCACTTGCAAGCAAGTAAGGCACTTACTCACGTACTCCACTATATCACGTTTCATACCCGGCCACCAGTAGTCTTTCTTCATGTCTTGATACATCTTGGTGGCACCGGGTTGAATGGAGTATCGAGTTTTATGGGCTTCATCCATGATTCTCCTTCGTAGATCTCCATAACGAGGGATCCACATTCGCCCAAAGCGGGTTTTAACCCCGTGGGTGTTTTCTCCCAGATCTGCGACTAGGCCTCTCATTCGTTTAGAGTTGAGGTGATCCCCTTTCAGCGCCTCAATCTGAAATTCTTTCACTTGAGTCATCACGTCCGAGGTCATCACTAATTGATACGCCTTCACCCGAATCGGATCGGGTCTCTCCTTTCGGCTGAGGGCATCAGCTACCACATTGGCCTTGCCTGGATGGTAGTGGATCTCGCAGTCATAATCTTTGATTAGCTCTAACCACCTTCTCTGCCTCATGTTGAGATCCTTCTACTCAAAGAAGTACTTTAAGCTCTTGTGGTCGGTGAAGATCGTGCACTTTGTACCATATAAGTAGTGCCTCCAAATCTTTAATGCGAAAACCACAGCCGCTAACTCCAGATCGTGTGTAGGGTAATTGACTTCGTGGGTTTTCAACTGCCGGGATGCGTAGGCTATCACCCTTCCACGTTGCATTAACACGCAACCTAGCCCAGAATAAGAGGCATCCGAATACACCAATAAGTCATCACTCCCTTCGGGTAATGTCAAGACATGAGCTTATGTTAACCTTGTCTTCAACTCCTCAAAAGCACACTCGGAGGGCAAAGGTGAGGCTATCTTGGAGAAGTCTTGAATAAATCTCCTGTAGTAGCCCGCCAACCCCAAGAAACTATGAATCTCGGAGGGCATCTTTGTTGACTTCCATTGCATCACCGCCTCCACCTTTACTGGGTCTACCATTATTCCTTCAGCATTAACGACGTGACCGAAAAATTGAACATCGCGCAACTAAAAAGCACACTTGGAGAATTTGGCATACAACTTCTCTCTCCGAAGTGTCTCCAATACCTTGCATATGTGGCCAACATGTTCTTCCTCGCTCTTGGAATATATCAGGATATCATCAATAAACACTATCACTGATTTATCTAGTATTGATCGACATACTCGAATCATTAAGTCCATAAAGGCAGCAGGCGCGTTAGTTAGTCCAAAAGACATAACAAGAAACTCGTAGTGTCCATAACGCGTTCGAAAAGCTGTCTTAGGAATGTCCTGCTCCTTCACCTTCAATTGATGGTAACCAGATCGAAGATCTATTCTTGAGAACCAACTAGCACCTTGGAGCTGATTAAACAAGTCATCAATCCTTGGTAATGGATACCGATTCTTCACTGTTAACTTGTTCAGCTCTTGGTAGTCGATGCACATTCGCATACTGCCATCCTTTTTCTTTACGAACAACACCGGAGCACCCCAAGGAGAGATACTCGGTCGAATGAATCCCTTATCCATTAACTCCTGCAATTGTTCCATGAGCTCCTTTGTGACAACCCGAAAATTTTCCGTGAATTAATATAAGATTTTTATGTGAATTTATGATTTGTTTTTATATTTTTATTATTATTTAATAATAATATTAATAATAATAAAAATAATGATAATAATAATAATAATAATAATAATAATAATGATATTATTATTACAAACAATGATAATAATAACAATTATAATAATAATGATATTATTATCAAAAATAATGACAATAATAATAATAATATTATTATTATTAAAAATAATAATGTTAATAATGATAATATTAATGATAATGAAAATATTGTTATTAATAAATAATTTATAAAATTATTAAATTAGATATATTAAGTCCAGGGGGTGTTTTGGTAATTGTTGAAACATATTTTACAAACTTTAACATGAAATAATAAGTTCACCAAACCCCAGGGACCATTCTGTAATTAAATTAAACCCAAACCCCCTCCCCGTCGACACTGTTCCGGCACCGTCTCCGGCGTACCTCCGGCGACTCCTAAAACGCCAAAACTACACGGTTTTTGATCAAATAAAGGTTCCCGACACTCTCATGTGAACGATTCGAACTCGACCCACCCAACAATTCGAATAAAGGATCAGCGGGTGCGATCTAACCACCACGTGAACATGTCGGCTACTTTACAACTCCGAATCGCACAAAAACATCAACAATAATCGAATTAATCAAACCAAAGCGATGCTATAAATGTTCCTAATCGGTCTAGCATTCCAATTGCACCAGAAACACATCCCTTCATCGAATTTAATTCTCTCTTCTTCGTGGACCTGCAACTAACCGAACACCCCTGTTCGAGTTTCGAAACACAAAATTGATAAATTGCTTCGATCATTGGAGCCATTTGAGACTTCCTGTGAAGTTAATTGCATTTTCATCCACGTTTGATCGTCGTTTGGATCCTCCCAAGCCGCGACCTGTTCATCGAGGTGTTCACCATCGATCAACCATCTTTCTGATAAATTAAAAACACCCTTCTGTTCGATTTATCATAGGGAACAAAAGCCCCATGAATCTATGCATTATTATAACCGAATCGAGCTTCAATTTGATCGATTTGTGAATTAGGGTTCTTCGCAAATTGGGGGTTAATTGAGAAGAGTAGTTAAAATTAATTGGAACCGGCTTCTGTTGCGATTTGAGCCTTTGGCTCACCGGTTCGGGTGTGGGAGTATGGGGAGTAGGTCACGGGCTCGAACCCGGCCTCCTCCCATTATTTTTTTTAATGCCTTTTAAGCATTTTAAAAATATATAAAAATTACCAAAAATTATAAAAATAATTTTTAAGAACTTCTTTTATTTTAAATACCTTTAAATGATTTTCTGTAATTTCTTTATTTAAAAACACCTTAAAATAAATTTATAAAATAATATTTAAAAATATTATAAATAACTATTTTTATAAAATAAACTTTAAATGATGATTTAAAGTATTAATCCATTGATTGGACACCATATTATTTTTAAATCATAATAATTGTAGAAATTTAATTATTTAAAAACCCTAATTATTTATGTAAATAATTATTACCCATGTTATAAATTATGATCCTTATAAAAGTGGATTTTTAATGATAATCAAATCATCAAAATTATTTATGGATGTTATATTATTTATGGATTTATCCTGATGATATAAATACAAAGTAGATTTTTATAAATTTAAATATTTATAAAATCTTACAAAAATTAAATATAAACTTACATGTTTAAATAACGCCTATAATATAATTAGAATATAATGATATGTCAAAATCATTATTAAGCTAATTAAATTTTATATAAATCATTAATTATTAACAAAAATAATTAAATGATTTAATATTCATAACAAATCCCAGAAAAACCAAATCCTAGATCAACTGAACACCAGGTTCAAGATCTAACTTATTTAGGTTTTGGATTTGTATCTGTTTGCTGACGTGAAATATAATTCCTTAGCAGGAATTTACTAGGTTGTCAACACCACACAAGGACTGAGGTGAGTTCATAACTATTCCCCTTTTTAATCATTTAAATATTTTGGGGCTGGAATACATGTTGTAATTAAATTTACAAATTATTTTTGTGTATTATGTTAAATAATAATTGGATCACATTTATGATTACATATGGTTATTATGAAATCCTTCTGTGTAAACTGGGCTATAAACAAGGCAGGGATCTTTTGGATAGTACTATCGGGGAGTGACTAACCCCCACAAAGGTTTGGACATGTGGTCCTTATCAGATGCACAAAGATCTCGCTGTCATTCGGGATGACTATTCTGTGGGAAGGCAGATTGTTGCGCTATATAAGTTTTGCCATTATAGTTCCACTTACCACCCATATGAGGGTAAATGTAAAGAGAGGATTCGCGCCCTCTGATTTGAATTATTAAAACTGGCATAATACACACATAAAAAGGAAAAGGGAAAATAAGCTATGATACATGGACAAATCCTATGTGAAGGATTTGTTGGGCTTGTACATAGCGGGTATGTGGGATAGCGGGTTCACCTTAATGAAAAGGGTTCCGACAGGCTATTCATATACCGGTGAGTAAATTAAACTCACACTTTTACAGTAAACCCTTCTTTGAATGATAATGGATGATTTATCAAATATGTTTTACTTACCTATGAACTCACCAACCCTGTGTTGACACTTGATTTACATGTATTCTCAGGTATCTATTAGGAGCTTATGGACATGCACGTAGGATCATATAAGAGCTCCAGATACATATCGGTTATTGATAAGACATGATTAGACGTATTGTTAAGAAACAATATATGTATTTATTTCCGCTGCGTATAATATTTAATACTCTGATTATTAATGAAATGGTTATCTAAAACTTATCATATAGATAACTGCATCTCATGTGTAACTACTGTGTTCGATCCTGTTTGCTCACCCCTCTGTGATAGATTCCAGACCCGGAATTTGAGGGTGTGACAGATTGGTATCAGAGCCATTGGTTATAGTGAGTTAGGGATTGCATCTAGCCTATAGCCACACACAATAGTTGCACAAAGTAAATTGCCTTAGTTAGAGATAGGATAGGATTAAGAAGTTATATGCTTAAACTTAGATAGTTGTGTTCCTAAATATAACTTGACTCTTTGACTCTTTTCGATAATTCCTAAACTTATTCCCAACGACATGTGGGATCTACACTTATCATCGTGCCTAAATCAATTTTTTTTATTCTCGTCAAAGTCTGTGTCTTACAACTTGAAACATGTAATGCTGGAAGAGCGTGATGCCTGTATCTCGGGGTGTTCTGTCTAGGCAAGGTATTCGCATATATCCAAATCAACCGATGGACCTGTTTACCTTACCTGGGAACCCTTAGGATGAGTATCTGCTTATAGGTACGCATGTCTTCAACAAAGTTGTGATTGACTCAATACTTTGATTAGTCAACGTACTCGCTTTGATTTACGAATCAAACGATTACGCCTGGAACATCTCATTTGCTATTATGCCAAATTCTCGATTGTCGTTTTCATGATTTCCATGAAAATTCTTAATGACCTTTCAGAATGGCTTCTCGTCAAATCCGTTCACGGTCTAGAAACTCTGGTCGTAAGATTGCTGCTATTGTAGCACGTGAAATTACTGTGGTCAATATACAAGTCTTTAAGGCATATGAATCAAATTACCTTGACGTGTTCCATTTGGTAATCTAAACTACACTTGTCCTAACTTAAAGAGAGACTTGTTTCCCTAGTACTTGCCCTGACTTGGTTATACCTGAAATCCTGAAAGTATGAAGGATAGGCAGCTATCATTAGACATATTGTACTTATGTGCTTGTAGATTACTTACAATTACTTAAGTCCTGTCCTACTTAGAGCCTTCATGGTATTTCCAATCATAATATTAATTTTATCCTTTAAGAGGCATTCCTCCACTTAGCATTTCAGTAATTGAGGGACTGATTGAATGCTTAGAATGAAAGTGGACTACAGGAGATATAGAAGGGTGATGATACCTACATACATTAAGTTATTCTTTGGGATGATAATAAATTAGGATGTTGTGTAACCGGTTTAAGCATATTCTTAGTATACCGGTAATGCTTATAAAAGGGTTACTATAACTAAGGAATGAAATGCAAAAGCTAGAATTGTAATTCTAAAATCATGCAATGGTAGGGTTAAGTCGTGCTCTTTATATTAACAAACCCCATGAATTGAAAAAACTGATATCATACCTTAGACCAAATAGAATTAAGAAGGACACTGGAAAAAATCTAGTGAGTAGTAGAATAAGCCTCTCTGATGGTTTAAATGATTTGCTTTAATGTCAATGTTGTGAACCTAGCTATGTTGGTTGATACGATTAAGCTAACATGTGTTAAACGGGGACATTAAGAAGGTTGGAGTTCTGACCAATACCATAAGCGTGCCCTAGGTTGATTAGGATCCCAAGACAAGTTAGAATTGATCTTTGAAACTCATGAGAAAATTGCCCAGATAAGAGAACGCATGGCTGCTGCCAGGGATCGCCAGAAAAGCTATGCTGATAAACGCCACAAGTCACTGGAATTTCAGGAAGGAGATAAAGTTTTGCTAAAGGTATCTCCCTGGAAGGGAGTTATACGCTTTGGGAAAATGAGGGAAATTGAACCCTCGCTACGTGGGACCTTTTGGAAATTGTCAGAAGGATCGGCCCAGTAGCCTATGAATTAAATCTGCCTGCTGAACTTAGTGGTGTGCACAATGTTTTCCACGTATCCAATCTAAGGAAATGTTTATCTGATGAATCACTTGTTGTGCCTTTAGAGGAACTACAAGTAGATGAAAAACTCAGGTTTGTCGAAGAACCAGTTGAAATCATGGATAGGGAAGTTAAACAACTGAAGCATAGCAAGATTCCGATTGTCAGAGTTCGGTGGAACTCCCGGCGTGGTCCTGAGTTCACTTGGGAACGAGAGGACGAAATGATGCGCAAGTACCCTAACCTGTTCAAAAATGTTGCTAGTACATCTTAATTTTCGGGACGAAAATTCCTCTAACAGGGGGATGATGTGACAACCCGAAAATTTCCGTGAATTAATATAAGATTTTTATGTGAATTTATGATTTGTTTTTATATTTTTATTATTATTTAATAATAATATTAATAATAATAAAAATAATGATAATAATAATAATAATAATAATAATAATGATATTATTATTACAAACAATGATAATAATAACAATTATAATAATAATGATATTATTATCAAAAATAATGACAATAATAATAATAATATTATTATTATTAAAAATAATAATGTTAATAATGATAATATTAATGATAATGAAAATATTGTTATTAATAAATAATTTATAAAATTATTAAATTAGATATATTAAGTCCAGGGGGTGTTTTGGTAATTGTTGAAACATATTTTACAAACTTTAACATGAAATAATAAGTTCACCAAACCCCAGGGACCATTCTGTAATTAAATTAAACCCAAACCCCCTCCCCGTCGACACTGTTCCGGCACCGTCTCCGGCGTACCTCCGGCGACTCCTAAAACGCCAAAACTACACGGTTTTTGATCAAATAAAGGTTCCCGACACTCTCATGTGAACGATTCGAACTCGACCCACCCAACAATTCGAATAAAGGATCAGCGGGTGCGATCTAACCACCACGTGAACATGTCGGCTACTTTACAACTCCGAATCGCACAAAAACATCAACAATAATCGAATTAATCAAACCAAAGCGATGCTATAAATGTTCCTAATCGGTCTAGCATTCCAATTGCACCAGAAACACATCCCTTCATCGAATTTAATTCTCTCTTCTTCGTGGACCTGCAACTAACCGAACACCCCTGTTCGAGTTTCGAAACACAAAATTGATAAATTGCTTTCGATCATTGGAGCCATTTGAGACTTCCTGTGAAGTTAATTGCATTTTCATCCACGTTTGATCGTCGTTTGGATCCTCCCAAGCCGCGACCTGTTCATCGAGGTGTTCACCATCGATCAACCATCTTTCTGGTAAATTAAAAACACCCTTCTGTTCGATTTATCATAGGGAACAAAAGCCCCATGAATCTATGCATTATTATAACCGAATCGAGCTTCAATTTGATCGATTTGTGAATTAGGGTTCTTCGCAAATTGGGGGTTAATTGAGAAGAGTAGTTAAAATTAATTGGAACCGGCTTCTGTTGCGATTTGAGCCTTTGGCTCACCGGTTCGGGTGTGGGAGTATGGGGAGTAGGTCACGGGCTCGAACCCGGCCTCCTCCCATTATTTTTTTAATGCCTTTTAAGCATTTTAAAAATATATAAAAATTACCAAAAATTATAAAAATAATTTTTAAGAACTTCTTTTATTTTAAATACCTTTAAATGATTTTCTGTAATTTCTTTATTTAAAAACACCTTAAAATAAATTTATAAAATAATATTTAAAAATATTATAAATAACCATTTTTATAAAATAAACTTTAAATGATGATTTAAAGTATTAATCCATTGATTGGACACCATATTATTTTTAAATCATAATAATTGTAGAAATTTAATTATTTAAAAACCCTAATTATTTATGTAAATAATTATTACCCATGTTATAAATTATGATCCTTATAAAAGTGGATTTTTAATGATAATCAAATCATCAAAATTATTTATGGATGTTATATTATTTATGGATTTATCCTGATGATATAAATACAAAGTAGATTTTTATAAATTTAAATATTTATAAAATCTTACAAAAATTAAATATAAACTTACATGTTTAAATAACGCCTATAATATAATTAGAATATAATGATATGTCAAAATCATTATTAAGCTAATTAAATTTTATATAAATCATTAATTATTAACAAAAATAATTAAATGATTTAATATTCATAACAAATCCCAGAAAAACCAAATCCTAGATCAACTGAACACCAGGTTCAAGATCTAACTTATTTAGGTTTTGGATTTGTATCTGTTTGCTGACGTGAAATATAATTCCTTAGCAGGAATTTACTAGGTTGTCAACACCACACAAGGACTGAGGTGAGTTCATAACTATTCCCCTTTTTAATCATTTAAATATTTTGGGGCTGGAATACATGTTGTAATTAAATTTACAAATTATTTTTGTGTATTATGTTAAATAATAATTGGATCACATTTATGATTACATATGGTTATTATGAAATCCTTCTGTGTAAACTGGGCTATAAACAAGGCAGGGATCTTTTGGATAGTACTATCGGGGAGTGACTAACCCCCACAAAGGTTTGGACATGTGGTCCTTATCAGATGCACAAAGATCTCGCTGTCATTCGGGATGACTATTCTGTGGGAAGGCAGATTGTTACGCTATATAAGTTTTGCCATTATAGTTCCACTTACCACCCATATGAGGATAAATGTAAAGAGAGGATTCGCGCCCTCTGATTTGAATTATTAAAACTGGCATAATACACACATAAAAAGGAAAAGGGAAAATAAGCTATGATACATGGACAAATCCTATGTGAAGGATTTGTTGGGCTTGTATATAGCGGGTATGTGGGATAGCGGGTTCACCTTAATGAAAAGGGTTCCGACAGGCTATTCATATACCGGTGAGTAAATTAAACTCACACTTTTACAGTAAACCCTTCTTTGAATGATAATGGATGATTTATCAAATATGTTTTACTTACCTATGAACTCACCAACCCTGTGTTGACACTTGATTTACATGTATTCTCAGGTATCTATTAGGAGCTTATGGACATGCACGTAGGATCATATAAGAGCTCCAGATACATATCGGTTATTGATAAGACATGATTAGACGTATTGTTAAGAAACAATATATGTATTTATTTCCGCTGCGTATAATATTTAATACTCTGATTATTAATGAAATGGTTATCTAAAACTTATCATATAGATAACTGCATCTCATGTGTAACTACTGTGTTCGATCCTGTTTGCTCACCCCTCTGTGATAGATTCCAGACCCGGAATTTGAGGGTGTGACATCCTTCATCTCAGTTGGAGCTAATCGATACGGTGCTTTGGCAACAGGTTGAGCATCGGGTATCAAATCGATTTGGAACTCAATTTCACGATTCGGTGGCACGTCGGGTAGGTCTTCCGGGAATACATCCGGAAAGTCACACACCACTGGTACACCAGATAGTTGTGGTGTGGACGTGTCCACATCCTTCACGTAGGCCAGATAGGCACTACATCCACATCTTATGCATTTTCCCGCCACCTCCATTGAAATCACCTTCGGGATCGTAGTAACGCGATCTCCATAACTCATCACCAAACTCCCATTGGGCGTAACTAGCCGAATCATCTTCTTGCGACATACGATGTTTGCCTCATAGGTTGCTAACCAATCCATCCCTAGTACTATATCAAATCCACCTAGGGGCATCACATATAACTTAGCAGCAAACCTATAACCTTCTAGTTCTATGGCACAGTCTTCTATCATGTTGGTAACTCTAGTGGTCTTACCGATAGCAGTCTCTACATCGAATGGCTCACTAATACTTCTACTACTAGCAGACAACTTAGCACAGAAAGTAGTAGAAATAAAACTCCTACTAGCACCAGAATCAAATAATGCAGAGATATAGGTCTAGTCTACTAGGAATATACCTGTCATGAGTCGAGATCCGCCCTAGTCTTCTCTTTCTCCTGCTCGATTCCATCCTTTACCCTGGAGCTCTACACCCCTGGTTCCTTGCAGTCCCTCCTTATATGCCCCTTCTTACCACAGGCATAACACTTCACCACACGACAATCCCTTACCATATGGCCATTCCTTCCACATTTGAAGCAGACGTTCGAACCCCACCTACATTCTCCCGCATGGTTCTTCCCACACTTACTACACACCTTCACCCTTCCCCCGATTATGGCCACTTTACGACTCTCGACCTTTATCTTTTTAGCCTAGGGAGGGAAACTATCGCTACCAGAACCTTTCCCACTCAAGTTGCCTCCTATCCTTTCATCTTCCCTTACGGCTCTCAGGACCCCAGTCACCACCGCCGGCAGTATCGTGTGCATAACCTGTTGCATCCCCTCAGCTATGGCCTCCTTCACTAAGGTCATCAGATTAGGGCTCCCATCCCTACCTACATGGTGATGAAGCCCGAGCCCTTCAGGTGCTGTTTCGGTATTCACCATCATGCCCCTCATAACACGTGACCTAGCCACGTCCACCACGACCTCCACCTCGAGCAACCTTCCGGAATCCCCTCTCAGCCATCTTAAGCACTATAAGATTCAAACACCGACATGGTCATTCAAAGTAATTGCTCAATCTATGTCGAGTATAGTAAGTCCCTAATGACAGTGGCCAGTTATGATTAGCCACTTACTTTACTCTTCACACCCTAAGCATTTCCTATCCTGACTACATCAGTATCTAAATCTACTAAGAACACATAAGTCAAATAGCACACGCACAATACAGATTAACTTTAAGAAAAGAAATACCTGATGGCATGTAGCTACTTGGGCTGACATCCCTCTATCTGTGCCATTTTCAGTTTAAGTTTAGATTTTGAAAATGTTTTACCCGATTCACTTAAACTATGGCTCTGATAACAACTTGTAAGGGCTCGTTCCTGGGCACCTCACAGTTGGTCATTCATTGCACTAAAGATACATACTAGTATACATTTCATAAAACAATGTAGCCAAATTAATATCAAAAGTCATCCATTTCAGTAATAAAAACTGTTGCTAAGCAATACACCCATAATTGTTATCAGTTACAAAAGATTGTTTAACTGCATTACAAAGCAACAAAATTATTAATCATGAACGGGTGTCAGTCTTGCCTAGCCGAGCAGCTTTCCCAGTGTGCCATACCCAGCAATGCTTACCTGCCAACTGAAAATGTATAAAAGTCAGCGTTGCTAAGTGAGTTCTAGTTTTATAAGTACTAAAAGTACCTTGTGCAATGTATATATATGAAAATACTCTTTCTAAAAACAATACATCTCTTACTCCGGTATGTGAGCACGTATTAACTATACAACAAGGTAATGTTCTCCTTCTTTACTGTGTACCTTGTTTATTTTGTACTCTTTTAACTTTATCTTTCACTGTCTATGTAGACAATTGAGCAATACCCTAAACTATGTGCACGGAGAAACTGGTGCTGGGCCCCTACAGTCTATGGTCTGAATTACGGTATACAAGACTGACCCAGTCACCTAGGGCATGCTACAAAGGTCCGCCAATCTCAATTGATTGGCCCCGTGAGCATAAGGGGTAGCTAAACCGCATCACAGTTGAGCTAACGACAACATGGTCGTGCACCTCCTATAAGCTTGCAAGACTTGTTAACTCTTTAATTAAGTTTCACTTCTCTTTGTTATTTCTCTTTCACTTTGTTAAGGATAATACTTTCATTTATGATCATATGCACACCACATAGGTCACACAATAATGATCACTATGATCATATGAATAACTTATAATAATGCAAATATAATAACGATTAAAAACCCTAAGTGAAACTTGGGTCAAACTCTAATGATTCTGTTCTGCTTAAAATTTTAGAAAATACTCTGAGTGTTCTAGACGCATGGACACTATACAGGCGTTTGAGGCCTGTTCAGTCGCATGGGCACTATTCAGGCGGTTCATCACTTAGACGTTTGGGGAATCCCAGACGCATGGGCACTATTCAGGCAGTTCAACACTTAGACGTTTGGTGAATCCCAGACGCAGGGCACTATTTAGGCGGTTCAACCCTTAGACGTTTGGGGAATCCCAGACGAATGGGCACTGTCTGGACGTTTGTCCCTCACTTAGGCGCCTGAGTCAAAACCTTAGACGCATGGGCTACTGTTCGGGCGGTTGGGCTTGCACTTTGAATTTTCTAAGGCATTCCTGACGGCTGGGGCACTGTTCAGGTGGTTGGGTCCTGTTTAGACGTTTGGGCCTAATTAAACTTTCTAAGGTAAAATCTCAGACGGTTGGGAGTACTGTTTGGGTGGTTAGGCAACCTGTTTAGCATAATCTTAACATATTATCAATCCCAATCATTTTTCTTACATGTTCTAAGCTTATAACACTATTCTAAGTATAACTAACACATGTCAACCATCAAAACGTCATCATACATATATTGGTACATACGGGTGTTCAAAATAAACTTTGAAAATGGTTTTACATACATTTTCAGCCCCAAAGAATTAAAACAAGTAAAATACGGGGTCTAGAACTCACCTTTGCAACCCACAAGTGTTTCTTCTTCCAAACTCGTGTTCACAAGAGTTTTAAACTCCTAAAACAAGCATAACATATCACCAAAACACAAATAACACTTAGAAATCGGTTATCTAAGGTATAGAACCTCCAAGAACCGAACCAATTAGCACAAAATACTTACCTTCGAACTTCTTCTTCTTCTTCTCTCTAGAACCCGAAGCTTTCTGCTCTTTTTCTCTCCATGATCCGAATGAAAAAGGTGAAAAGTAACATGGCATGGGCGACCATGTTGCTTTATCCACCAACTTCTGAATGTTTTGTCCTTTTGGACACTTTTTACCCCTCTACTTGGGTTAAATTACGTTTCTTTTTTTATTCTCCTTTTACAATCTTTTTTTAATATCCGGGTGTTACAAATAGTAGCATCAAAAGTTTAATGATGGTGTTTTATCTAATGATTTTGTGTAAACCAAGCACACAAGTGTGTATATAACAAGTTTGATGCTTATGTAAAGGAGTTATAATCTGTTTGTATGTAAATGACATGTTGATCTTTGGTACTGACCAAAGTCAAGTTGATAAAACTAAACAATTCTTGTCATCTAAGTTTGCTATGAAGGACGTGGGGAGGTTGAAGTGATACTTGGTATAATGATCAAGCATTGGTAAAATGGTATTTCATATTTTCAATCTCATTATATTAAGAAGATTTTAAAAAAAATTTAACTTCAAATATTGTTCTCCTATAAGCACTCTAATATATTCTAATCTTAAGCTTTTATCTAATAAAGGTGTTGTCGTATATCAACTTGAATATTCAAGAGCTTATATGCTCCAAATTATACGTATAAAAATATCAAATTGCATATTAGTTTTTCTCAAAACTCTTACTAAAAGTGATGAATTGATACTAAAAATTTGTTAATTGTGTTTTTAGACTTGAAAAAGACCAAGATTGATAAAATGAGCTTGAAAAAAGGATATGAAGAAAATTGAGCTTTGAAATCCAAGCATGGCCTCATGAGGCGCCCCTTAAGCCTAGCCTTAAACACACTCTCTGTCAAAGTTAACACACCCCCATGTTCATTAGTCTAACAGGACAGAAGTATTTTTCCCCAACAGGAGGCACGTGGGCGTGCTTGATAATTTCCGCACGTATGAATCGACTAACTTTTATGTACTTTGTACTAACATGGGGTCGTGCCTTGGAAGGCACATGATAATGCCCGACACTCTAGAAAGCCTATAAATAGCAGCTTATTTGTAACTTTGAGAAGAGCTTTTGAGAGAGAGAAACTATGTTGTTTTCTCTCGAGAATCTAGTGTTGAAGGTCCTTATAAGGCTCAGAAGATCCATTCAATACTTAGAAAAAGCTTGGGATCATTCAAACATCAGCCATAATGTATCATTGGTTTGTAGCAATGATTTCATTACTATCTTCTATCTTTGTTGTTATGTTTAAGCTTCTTATTATCTTCCTAATTAGGTAAAACTTATGTAATTTATGATGAACTAATGATGTGGTTTATATAATGTTAAAGTTATGGTAATTTTAGGTAAGCTTTTGATGGGCAACATCTACATTTACATGGTAAGTTATATACTTATGATTTGTAATTGTGAATGTTATACAAGGTTAAAAATATATGAACTAACTTTTAGTCATGAAACCGTCATTCATAATAAACTTATGGCTAATTACCTATAAATAGTTATTAGAATTCGTATCATCTTAACTTTCTGATCATCTATGAGATTCTTTTTATTACTTTGAGAAATCTATATTTGTTATGGTTTTTTAAAATTTAATGATAAAGTTTAAAAAATTAATCATTTATCTTTCCAGCATTAAGCTATGCTTTTGGAAATCACATATTAAAAGTATGCACAAATATTACCTACATCATAGGGGCTCGGTGGTTGTTTCGTAAGTTACTCGTTGCAACTTTCCTTGTCATTACGAAGCTGGTTTATGATAACCCCACTCTAGCTCGTGTTTATAAACACTAACATAACTATTTCAATCTATATCTTTAACCGCATTACGCAAGTTATCGTAATTACTAAATTAGAACCTAAATTAGGATGATAGTCTCATTTAACTGACTTAGCTTGAAAAGTCTCATCCTTTATTGATGGTTTATCTATTTAAATTATCATTTTAAAAATAAAAAAGTGATCACCTCAAATCAAAATGATCATTTTCTCAAATCAAAATCCAATCTGATAGTCAATTATTAAGATTGTTGAGTAGACCCTATTTGTCCACTGATTGATACTCGGTTTTTACGAACACTATAATACCACACAGTAGATCCACTTGCCTTTTCTGTGTGGAGTTTAGTACAAGTAAAACCCATGTAAACTAAATATGACAAAAAAATCCCTATCAAGATATAATATAATCAAGTTGGGGTGTTACAAAAAAAATTATGATAACTGGTAGACAATTTGATGGTTGTATTTCTATCGGTATTCTTTCATGATTGAAAAGGTGTGCTATAGTAATTCAAATTCATAAATCTTTGGCATGTTTGCTAGGTCACCCTTCTGATCATGTTCTGAATGCGTTAAAGTAAACTCTTACGTTAAACAAGTTAGTAGTGACCACATGTGAAACATGTCGGAAGGAAAAACAAATAGGATATCATTTCCTTTAAGTGATCATAAATTTAAGTTAATAAAAGACCTAGTTCACCTAGATGTATCGGGGCATACAAGGTTCAAGGTAAGGAATGTTTTAGTTACTTCTGACTATAATTAATGACTGTTCAAGAGTTGTAAGGATATATTTGATGAAACATAAAGAGGAAGTTTTCCTAATGAGTTTTGTAAACTTAAAAAGTAATCAATTTGATGTAAAAGTAAAAACATTTAGAAGTGATAATGGTTTAGAATTTATTAACCACGAAATGGATGATTCATTATAGCAAATGGAATAAACCATCAAACTTCATGTCCATATACCCTATAATAGAATGGTATAGTTGAACGCAAACCTAGACATCTTTTTATGTGGCTAGATATGTTTTTTTCGAAGGAGTATTCCTTTACATATTCTGTCTGAATGCATCCTAAATGTTACATATCTTATTAAGCGGAGGCCCTCCTCCATCTTAGCTGTAAAACACCTGACGTATGGTTTTAAACCCTCTTTAAATCACCTTTATGTCTTGGTTGTCTTTATTTTTTGCAATAGTCAAGTTTGGTAGTCATGTAGAAAAGTGTGTTTTTATGGGTTACTATAGTCTAAAAAAGGGTTATAAACTTCAGAATCTTAATAAAAAAAAAAACAATTTATGTTTTCTAGAGATGTAAGGATTTATGAGTTAGTCTTCCCTTTTAAATAGAATATATCTCTAACTTTAACATATCTTTATTAATTTTTTTTATACTTACAAACAAGTCCAACAAGTGTTTACTAGAATAGTATTTTTCCCAATTATCAAAGGAGGGTGTCAAATGATACTTCACATCAATCTCAACAACTGTGTAACACGTCTACCCCTATTCATGGCGAGGCTAAAAAAATATTAGTGTAGAATCTGTTCCTAGCGAGGCAGAGTTTGATGACCATAATAATGATGAGTCAAACCTTTTGAGGGAATAAATCATGGTCAAACAAAACCTACACCTGTTCGGAGATCAACGAGAAATTCTAACCTTCCTAAAAAACTCCAAGATTTTATTGTTAAAGGAAATTCTAAATATGGCATTGAGAGATTTGTAAATTACTATCATTTGTTAAAGGAAAATTTTGCTTTCCCAGGACCTTTCATGAAGCTAAATGGGTAAATGCAATGAATGAGAAAATGTTGGCTCTTAATCGGAATAATAATCAGAGGTAGTGGACTTATTTATAGGTAGAAAGGCCTTGGGATGTAAGTGGGTGTACAAAATCAAGTATAAGTCCTTAAGAGAATTTGAAAGGTACAAAAGCTAGATTAGTTTTAAAAAGTTTTAGTTAGACAGAGGGATTTGATCTTGATGAATTTTTCTCACGTCATAAAATTAGTAACGATTAGATGTGTTATTAGTCTAACAGTTGAAAAAAGTTGGTCATTGTATCAGTTGCATGTCAACAATGCTTTTTATATAGATAAGTAAATGAGCCAAGTGTTTATGAAACTACCAAAATAAAATCTTTCCAAAAATGAAACGAAGCTTTGCAAATTAGTTAAGTCACCGTATCGCCATAAACAAGCAGCTAGGGTTCGGAAACAAAAAACTTGTTGGTGTCTTGCTTGAATTAAGTTTTGTTTAAATAAAATGTCATCACTCTATGTTTGTTTTTATCAGAGGGTCCAAAATGATTTTTTTGTTGGTATATGTGAATGATATGGTCTTAACTGGGAATTGTAAAAAGAACTTTAAAAGTCAAATAGTGTCTTTAGTCAAAATTCTTAATCATGGATCGAGGATGTCTAAAACTTTTTCCTTGGAATTAAGTTTCTATAAGCAGAAAAGTTTGTGTTTATCAGAAAGAAAATACTGTATGGAACTGTTGCAAGAATATGGTCTTACAGGTTGTAAACTTTTAAGTACTCCCATTGAGCAAAATTATGTTATTAAGAAAAATAATATAAAAAATAGTGAACCTTTAACTAATGTAACATGCTATTAGAAATTGTTTAGTAAACTAATCTATTTGTCATTGCTTATTTAGTGCATTATTTAGGTGAATTCATGCATAAACCACTTCTTGTTTACCAACAATTAACTACACGGGTTTGAGGTACTTAGAAAGTTCACTTGATAATGATATATTATTTAGTAGAGGTAAAGCATTAACCTTATTGTATATTCAGTTTCTGATCGGGCCAAATGCACAAGCTCCAGAAGATCTATAACAGGTTATTATATTTTATTGGGTAGTTCGCTTGTTTCATTGAAAAGGCAAAAAACAAAATACAGTTTCTTGATCCTTAACAGAGGCTAGGTACCATGCGGTGTGTACTGCTACGTGTGAAGTTCTATGGATAATTAATGTGTTAGGAGAACTGAAAATGAAAATTGCGCTACCCATTACTCTCGTTTGTGATAATTCAGCTGCAAATCAAGTGCAAGCTAATCTAGTGTTTCATGATCGTACTAATTACATTTATTTTCCCTACGGGATAATTTATTTGCTTGTATTCTTCAAACTAATGGTATAGTTCCTGAAAAACAGTTAGCAGATGCTTTTACTAAAGGATTATTAGGTTATCAACATGCTCAGATGTGTAGATTGCTTCATATGTGTGATGCATTTAGTACTAGAAATGAGGGGGTGTTGTAAATATGCGCTATTGTTCTTCGTTTCTATATAAAAGATTTGTGTTATCTCTTTCTCTAATTTCTTTTATTTCTTCATTGCATGTCTTATGGGTTGTTTCTTTGGATTGGGCTATTGTTGTGGCTGTGAGGGCCGTTGCTATTTAGGTTTGGCTAGGAGTTCAAGGCCCGGCTTCAACTTGTTTTCTCTTTAAGCAACACACGGGTTGAGTTGGTATTCAGTTCATCTTTTTAGCAAATGGGTCATATCTTTAGTCATTGTCTTGGCTGTGTAGATTCACTCTCACACGTCTCATTTTTGTTCACGATTGTTCTCCAAGTCTCTCATCTTTGTCTTCGATCAAGGGTTTCATCATATTTATGATAACTTGTTGCTCTTGAGCATTTTCTTCATTAGTGTTCTTTAGTTCATCACCTTGATGAAAAGATCTTTGTTTCTTAGTGTTTCCTTGTTTTATTATATGTTGTTGGATATGTTTGCAATTGTTGGAGTTTTTTAGTATTTTGAGATTTATAGATCTAAAACATTTTTGAAAAATATATTTAGTTATAGGGATATCATGCATAATGGTTTCCAACTTGCAACAATTTTGAACCTAACCTACATATACTAAGCATGTATGGTTATTTACGATAGTAATTTAAGAACAATCATCTTCCTTCTTCATGAAGCTCCAACACATCATAGATTTACCGGATAGTATAATGAAGGAATGGAAATTTCAACATATAAAAATTAATAAACATTATCATCTTAGGACTTCTTAATGATTCAGATGTCTGAATAGTTCAATACTTAATAGTTTAGACTGTTTGTTTCACTATCAAATGTCTGAATGGTTTATACATTTGCCTCTGAATGGTTAAGCATTATACCAATGTTGAATGGTTAAGACCATTTATCTGAGTTAGTCAGACATTTGTCTTTGAATTGTTAAGTGATATACTAGCTCTTAATGGTTCAGACTTTTTAATGGTTCGGCACTTAATGGTGCAGACCTCTTATTGGTTCAGTACTTAATCATTCAGAAATTATCAAACAACCCCTTATATTAATAACATATTGCACTAGGCCATAAAATAACCATGTTACTTAAGTTACGTATTAGTGTTGGGTTCACCTCAATATACAATCCTTAAATGACAAGGTTAGATCCTATGATGCTTGTACATATATGTCATTATGCATGGTTGTGTTTGGTAAACACATGGGTTTTAATATATACTAGATATGAAACATGAACAATCTTGATTAATTCCTATTCGTCTATAATTTTAAACTTACTTTATTTTTACTCATTTTTGAGGGAGGGGGTGGAACCTTTTGAACACATAACTGCCCTATCTACCCGAAATACACACACTCTTGACTTATTCAATAAGTTTAGGAACCTAAGAAATCTACCTGCAACACCAAGCCATTGTAGCTGTATTGGTATTCTTGATTTACCCAAAACAACCCGCAAGTGAATTCTAGCTTGGTAGTCCACCCTCTCAACAAACTTATAAACCGACAAACTAAATTGTAAAACACATAAGCTTCTAAGGACATTATACCACTACTTGCAAGAGTTATACAAATATGTAACGGAATTAAATGAAAGAAACATAATCAAACATGATTTTTTGAACATACATGAATATTATTCCCCATTAATCATTAGCTAACCATTTAAATATGCCTTGATGGTAGGGCACTGAGATTCTTTTAGAAAAGACCAAGATTCGACCCTCACCCTAGGCAACACATTGGGTGGCCAGACCATGGCGAGGATCGGAAACCCATATCAAGGTTCGAGCATTTATGTGACGTTAAGAGTAGAGATAGTAGTTTGAAGCTCAGGCCTTGCGTCTGGGTCAACTCTGAATCGCATTGCCTCTTTTGGATTTCTAGGGCAGGGGTGTCATAGGCTGGTTAATGAGTACGATAACACTTATATTTTTTGGGCAATTGCATAGTTACCCCTCTAAACTTGTAAAATTACATATTTATTCAAATCATTCTTAAAAAGCATTGTATTTTATGCATTAAAGAGTTGATTACACGATTGGTATTGTGCTTTGTCCATATTGCAATATTGGTTCCAACTTTTGAGAAATTACAAATTTTGTCCCAACTGTTTACCAAACTGTAACAGTATTAGCCTTGGTGTGGATGGCCGTTAGTTTTGACTGTTAACTAAACATGAAAAGTCATTTTTACCCTTTAGTAAAAGAAAAAACAAATAAAAAAGTAATAAAAAGTGGTAAGACCCACTTTTGTTAATACACACACACACCCCAACCCCCACCTCCGCAACTCCAACTCCCACCCTTCCCATGCCCGCGATCGGCGGATGATAATGTCTCTGGGCATCTACCGACCTCACAATGGCTTCCTTCAAACACCCAACCTTCACCAATGACCGAGCTCACAATGGGTTTGAGAAGAAACTTGAGTTGACTACATTAAAAACCCACCTCCTCCCCTTCTGCCGGCCAACTCCCACCGATGGCCACCACCATCACCATCGATTATCATCACAGTCACCGATGATTTCTCCATCACACCACCCATTCGATTTTAGCATCAAAACTAAAGAGACCATGAATGCATTATAAAAAATAAAATCACCAGGCAAGACAAAACTTTCAAAACCAACCCTCACCTTTTATACTTTCAAAACTTACCACCAAAGTTACTCTCTTCTAAACATCAAACCAAACAGGATATTAATACTCAGAGGACCAAATAGCAAAACACAATTGAAAACTTTCTCCTTCAACCTGCAAAATCCCCCTTCTCTCTTCCATCGGAAGCCACCATGGCTATGCCGGAGCACCACCGCTTTCAAAACTACCTTTAGCAACAACCGCAATCAAAACCTTTCAGGTATTACCGAAAACCCCCTTATTCGCCGTTTTCAAAACCCTAGAATTTGTAATTTGGTTCATAATCTGATTAATCTTGTGTTTTTTCTTTGTATTTTGATGTTTAGAGACATATTCAACAACCTAGAAGGTCAAATTCCACCGCAGATGAATTATATCAACGCCGATCAAGCTCATCACCCTCCGTACATCCCTCAATGTAAACCCTAAAACCCTCTTTTGTGATTGTAGTTTTAAAGGTTGATTTTTATGTTAGTTGAACCTGGAAGTGTGATTTGATTGGAAATTATGGTGTTAATTTGTGTTTTGGTGCAGTTCATGTGGTAGGGTTTGCACCTGGTACGGATGTTAGCGATGGTGGATTCGAATTGCAGAGGAATTATGATTTAGATTTGATGAACAAGAGGCCAAAAGAGCAAGAGTTTTTGGAGAATAATAATGCAAATTCTCAGATGTCATCCATTGATTTCTTGCAGCCACGGTCGGTTTCGACAGGTTTAGGCTGTCTCTTGACAGTGGTAGATTGGGTTCTTCTGGTGAGTCATCTTTTATTTCTTGGGAGACGATCTTGAACTCGAGTTGCGTAGACAGGATGCCGAGATTGATAGGTTCATGAAAATGCAGGTATCTTTGATCATAAAGTTCTGATCTGAATCAAATTTGGATATTATAGTTGAATCTTGAATCCTTTTGTTTGAAGGTTTATGCTATATGTATAATGATATCCTTTTTGTGATTGTATTTAAGGATGACAGACTCAGGCAAGCAGTTCTTGAAAAAGTACAAACAAACCAGCTTCAAATACTCTCACACGTCGAAGATAAATTCATCAAAAAACTGCGTGAAAAAGAAGCTGAGGTGGAAAACATCAACAAGAGAAACATGGAACTTGAACTGCAAGTTGAAGAATTAGCTATGAAAGCGGACACTTGGCAGCAACAGGCTAGATACAATGAGAACATGATCAACACCCTTAAATTCAATCTTCAACAAGTGTATACGCAGGGTAAAGATAGTAAAGAAGGATGTGGTGACAGTGAGGTAGACGACACTGCTTCATGCTGCAATAGTCGGTGTAACACCCGGAAAGTTGACTTTTTGGAAGTGTCATGCGACTGGAGGCTCAGTCGCATGGAGTTCATGCGACTGGAGGTCCAATCGCATGGTGCTCAGACGACTGAAGATCCAGATGCCTGGGTTCGGGCGACTGCACTGTGATTTAAGGGAGGGGGCAGCCATCTCCCCTCCCCACACTTGCAAAACACGACCAGAAAGAAAAGAAGAGAGAAAGAAAGGAGAAAGAAGGGAAAATAGAGAAAAGAGGTGATTCTGGCTCAAAACTCGTCGAGTAACTAGTCCAAACGAAGCTCTTCATCTTCTCCTTGTTTGTGTGAGTTCTAGGACCCCTCATTTATTTGTTTTCAAATGATTTTAAGGCTAAAACACATATAAACCCGCTTTTTGAAATGTGTGAGTTTGACCCATTTGGGTGAAATCATGTGTAGTGTGTTTAAAGTACGATTTTGGACTTGTATGTGCTTGTATGATGTCATAGCATGATTCCCTAAGGTTTAGGAGGGCTAATTTGGGCTTGAATTGAGTTTGGAACAGTTTGGAGGCCGTAGGTCGCGGCTGCAGTTCGGGATGAACTCTAGTCGCTGCCCAGTTAGGGCTAGACGACTGAAAGGCAAGTCAGACGAATGAGGGACGACTGACACTCAGTCGCACGACTGAGGTCCAATCGCATGACTGGAAGCCCAGTCGCATAGGTGCTCAGTCTCCTAGTGTCCAATCGCACGACTAAGAGTCCAGTCGCATAAGTGCTCATTCGTATTAGTCCCATTCGCCTGATGTCCAATCGCCTAGTATTCATTCGCATGATAGGAAGCCCATTCGCACGACTGGATGTCCATCCGCATGGACGCTCATCCGCATTGGCTCAATCGCACGGTGTTCAGTCGCATGGGGGCCATGCGACTGAATGGTGCCAATCGCCCAAGTAGGGCTGTTGTGTACGAGAAGAGAGGTAGTTTAGCTGTTGACCTTCGGGAAAAGAGTAAGGGTAAGTAGTGATGTGATATCTCCCGTAGGCACCTGTGTGATAGCTATCAAGGCTTAGAAGTTACGTTGGGCATAAAGACTATAGTATCACACGTATATGCATAATGTAAGTATGTTAAGTATGATGTGGCCCTATACGATGGTAATGAGTGATGACTGGTAAATGTCGATATTCCTTGTTCCGATACGTGTTTATCTTTCCCAAAACTTTACGTATTATGATAATGAATGAACAAAGTATTATGTAATGTAAAGTGAAAGATAATGAAAGAGGAACATGATGATGAATGCATGTATTAATGAATGAATGAAATGAAATATGATAACTAATACATGCATTAATGAACGAACAAAAGAAGTCTTGCAAGCATTGGATAAGGATAAATGGTCCTTCTTTGTGATTGACCATACGTATGATGCCTCTACCGCTTACCTCTAGTACTGTGGCATACGCTTGCTGTTCATTTAATGACTTCGGCCCAGTAGCTAAGACTGATGTGTGCTAGACTACCTAAATAAAACTAACAAAAATTGATTCTAAACTAGACACTGAAAAGCTTTTAATTTATAAAACTAAGACTAAGACTCGATCTTAAGCAACACAACCGGCAGTGTACCGGTCAATTGCAGAATAGCTTTAAAGTCCGAGTTATCGAACCCAAAGATTTCTGTATGGAAAACGTAAACTAAACTTACCTAAGATTCGACTAAAAATACTAAATGAAAGTAAATGGGGGTTTGTTTTAAATTACTTTAAAAGAACTAAGACTGGACAGAAAACAAGGAATTGACTAGATTTAAATCAGGAGAAGAAAACACTACCTAGGCAAGAATCCTATACATGTTTCGGCTTTTCTTCTAACGGTTTTGGAAATACTTGTGTAACCGGGATCTGAAGATACTCACTTAAAAGGGACCTAGAGAAACCTCGACACTTTCAAGGGAAGCAACTAGATTGACCTAATAAGCCGATAAAACACCGGTTTGTGGATTACCCTCACAGGTTCTCCAACTAAGCTAACGACACACCCGAAAGACACTCTACCTCACGGCGCGAATGTCACAATACCTAAAGGTAAGGGGATAGACCTGGAATGCCTAATCAGACTCAGGAAACTATGATATGAAAGGGAAACTAGACCGAACTCCTCACAGAGACGCTAATCTAGCAATCAATCACACAAGACAACCTAATAATCTATTAACCTCACAGTATTAAGATTAGTTGCATATTTAGTTAGTCCAATTCAAGATAAATCACTTCAATGACTTAATACGTCTACCAAATCATCTAGAAACCGCAAACCCTAGGCAAACGATCTAGCATGCATCCATTATATGAAAGACATTCATCAAGACACACGTGAAGCAATAAACCAATCACAAGAACAGATCTAAATACATGTACACAACTGATCATGCAAACCAAATCATTATCATTAACTTTAAACACTAGTACAATCCAAAAACCGAAAGAATACTAAGTTAAACATGCATATTCATCAAAACCTAGGTAGCTACAGAAGTTTAGCCTCTAAACATGATCAAAGCAGAAGTATAAGTCATGAAAGAAGTCATTGATTACAAAGGAATGAAAACTACGAAGAGAAACGTAAAAACCGGGACGATTAGGTCTTCGATTCTTCAATTCCTAGCTCCAAATCTCCAATC
This sequence comes from Flaveria linearis, assembly GCA_024085815.1. NCBI lineage: Eukaryota > Viridiplantae > Streptophyta > Magnoliopsida > Asterales > Asteraceae > Flaveria > Flaveria linearis. The sequence continues at coordinate 49,066,173 of CM044011.1, read as the reverse complement.
CTTTGCTTCTTGGTGTGGAAATCGCCTCTTTGATCGTCTGGAAGTCGGGGCTTTCCTTGTAGAATGTGTTAAACATTTTATTTAAATGTAAAAATTAGGGTTTGGCCGCGTTCTCTCTCTTCGCGCAGCGCGTACAGTATAACAAAGCTGGGCGCGCACCGCTAAGGGACAAAATAGTCGGGGGCCACGATCTCTCTCTTCGCGCAGCGCGTACATAGTGGGTAGTCGTGCGCGCAGCGCGAAAACCCTATTTCTCTGCAATTTTTCTTTATTTTTCAAGTTTAACAACTTGCAACTCCTTCACTTGTCCAATGCCCTCGTTCCGACTCGTTTTCCATTCCTTCCTGTATCCAAACACCTACAAATGACAAATAACGAAAACATTAACTTATTCTAATAAAATTAAACACAATAGAAGAATAACGAACCAAAACCCGATTCTAAAAACATATGTGTTTTGCAACACATCAAACATCCCCACACTTGACTCTTTTTTGTCCCTGAAAAAGTATTATGCTATGGAATCATAATCAGGTTTAAATCCGGTTCTCAAAAAATTCAAGTTAACGGCTTATATTAAGATCTAATAACATGTTGACCGCGATCACTGGCATATTTGTCCACTTAAACCCAACCGCCGATCATTCAGGTCCCCAATCGTATTGCAATTAAGTTCAAGTATTTGATTAATTCATTATGGGTCTCACACTTCGGTACCTATTCCCGCTTCAAGCTTTCTAGGCACAGAATAAATCAAATTTCTAAGATTTTTCTACCACCGTAACCCACTACCCAACTGTAATCCCTCTATCTCTAGATGGAATTTGTTTGTGCCCTTTTTGGCATCTTTTCTGAGCTTTTATTTTTTTTCTGAGCATTGCCTTATTATACCTAATTCTCAGAGGCGTTGCAAGCAAGAGTCACCATCCCCCGCAACCAACGCATGAGCCTTAAGCTTATTATACCCAATTCCTAGAGGTGTTGCAAGCAAGAGTCACTATCCCCCGCAACCAACGCATAGGCCTCAGGTTTTTAAAATTTTAAGTTCATTATTCTCTTTTTTTATTTTTTTTTATTTTTTAGCTCAATATATGGGTGGATTTCCTAAAGGCGCCGCCTGTTAAAGCGTGCCTGCTAGAAAAACTACAGCTGGGTCTTAACCTACAGTGGTACCCTTTATACTGTCTACGGTTTTGGCTTCCAATGGTGAGAACCCACAAAACTTAATAATGTTTAATTAAGTGTACTAGAATACTCCTAGGATAACCTTACAAGATCAGCTGGGCCTACCCGCACATCCCAAATCAGACATGTTTTTAATCAGTTATTCATCTTATATGTGTGCTATTTGAAAAACCGAACACCTGATTTTTTTCTATCATTTTCCATTTTTTAATATATGCAAACATCAAAATCAGGGACTTTTTTTTAAGACTCAAATAAACAGACAAAAATAATAAAACTAACTAAACACACTCAAATATTAAAGACTGACTGACTCAATTAAATTAAACCTAAGACACATGTCTTCCTATCCCCACACTTAAATTTAACATTGTCCTCAATATGGAAATTAAAAAGAAAGACATAATAAGAAGAGTTTTGGAAAAGACTTAGCTGGTAATAAGCAGATTCCATCTGTGCACAGTTTGAATCCAAAACCTCTGATCGTATAGCATTTCATTCGCGATCAGGAATCACTGGTTGCCTCCTTAAAAAGTGTTGGATATATTCACCCGAATGGAGATTGAGTACGGGTGAATTATTCCAGACCTGCAAAACAAACAACTGGTAGCCTCCCGGTCATGTGTCAAATCGCAACCATAAGATTGTTTCCCTGCAAATACTTAACAAGACACGAAAACAAAACACACGAAACACAAAAATCGACACAAACTACCTAAAACCAACTCTACAAACTCTACAAACGGGTCACTACCCAAAAACCATCACTCAGATCAACTTATGGGGGATCATGAAGACCCAGCTCACCCCCGAAACTAACAACCTCACATCCAAACTCACCACTAAACAAGAAACCACCAAATTCAGAATCAATCAAATCACAACAATCCCCACACTTGGGTTTTGCTAATGGTGGCGGTTCTCTATCAAACTCTAACATCCCCGCACTTGGGGATTTGCTATCCTCAACCACAAACTTCTCAAATTCACAATCAACTAACTCATCATCACTTTCACAAACTCGCATAAACTCATCCACCACTCGATCTAACTCATCCTCCTCCTCAACTGAATACACTCTTTCATTCTCCATCATCCTATCATCCACCTCACACGAATTGATCAAGGACACCGACTCTTTCGGAATACTAGGGCCCCTAATCGATTTGGCAACCTCAAACACTACACTCTCCTCTCCCACGTGAAGTGTGATCTCACCCTTAAACATATTAATGTTAGCTTTAGCAGTACACAAGAAGGGTCTACCTAGAATGATAGGAACTCGTTCATCAGCCTCCATGTCTAACACTACAAAGTCCACGGGGAACACAAACTTACCAACCTTAACCAATAAATTCTCTACAATTCCCCGCGAATGCTTAACAGATTTATCAGCAAGGGAAAGTATCATGCGCGTTGGGCTCAACTCACCTAAACCTAGCTTCTCATACAAGGAATAGGGCATAAGATTGATACTAGCTCCTAAATCCGCCAACGCATGGCATTGAACTTCACTACCAAACAGACACGGGATTGTGAAGACCCCGGGATCTGCCAATTTCTTCGGTAGTTGGTTCATGACCACCGCAGAACACTCACCCGACAAGGAAACACTCGAAATTTCACCTAGTTTGCTTTTATTCTTCAAAAGGTCTTTCAAAAATTTAGCATACCTAGGCATCCACTTAATTATCTCTATGAACGGGAGATTGACCTTCAATTGTTTAAACAAATCCAAAAAGTGCCCGTAATCCTTTTCATACTTTTGATTCTTAAGCCTATCGGGAAACGGGAGACGGGAACGATCAATCACCGGAGAACGCTCAAACACACTAGGCTTCCTAACAGCACTATCCCCAGAGGGATTCTCTACTACCTTCTCACTCTCATCCTTCTCAAACATGACCTCCTCAACTATAGGGCCTCTCACCTCATCTAACTGCCTGCCCGACCTAGTTGTAATGGCCTTAACATGTGCATTCGGGTTCTGTTGAGTATTACCGGGCAACTGACCTTGGGGCCTCTCATCTAACCTTCTAGCTATATCCCCTACAGTCCTCTGAAGATCTAGGAAAGCTGATTGCTGATTTTCAATAAGATATCATGTTCAGCTAGAATCTGCTGTGTCTTAGCATCCTTAACCACTAACTGAGTCAACAGATTCTCTATCCTACTCAACTCTCCACTATTCTGCCCTGACTGACCACCTGAACCACTACCTGCCCCTGGTTTTGATTAGAATTCTGTGAGAAACCTGGGGAAGCACCTGAAGAACGCCAGTTGTTCTGATTTCTCCAACCGGAGTTATAAGAATTGTTACCTACATAACTGGCTTGCTCTTGACCTATCAAAGGGCACTCACTAGTGGCATGGTCACCTCTACATAGCTCACACCTATCAACCTTCTTTTTCAGCTCTCTAACCTCACGAACTAGGCTATCAAGAGCAGCAGCCACACTAGTATCCATGGTGACATGGTGAACTCCTCGGGATGAGGTACCAGTGGCAGGACTGGAATTACTGTTTCCAGACCGCTGCTCATGTTCTGCTTGGGCAAAACTCTCAAACATCTCATTACATTCATTCACATTTTTCTTACCCATGAGATGCCCACCCGCAGACGTGTCAAACCTAGCTCTCGTCTCATAATTCAACCCATTGTAAAACTTTTCTACCAAAGCCCATTCAGACAAACCATGCTGGGAGCAACGACTAAGGAGGTTTTGAAACCTCTCCTAAGCACGATAGTAAGGCTCATCGGGCTCCATCCTAAACGAATGTATCTCATCTCTAAGCCTAGATGCCTTGGCCGGCGGAAAATATTTATGAAGAAAATGCTCACGAAGAGCCGGCCAGGTGGTGAAAGTACCAGCTGCATGAGATTCGAGCCAAGTGGCGGCTCGATCAGCAAGTGAAAAGGGAAACAGCTGTAAAAAGATGGCATCATCAGACGCACCCTACAACTTAAAAGTTCTACCTATTCGCTCTAAGCGACCTATGTGTGCAGGGGCGTCCTCATCCTCTCGTCCGTGGAACTGACAGTTATTAGTGATAGCTGTCATGACGTAGGATGGGATCTGCCAGGAGTTATCATTAGCAATGGTAGGAAGTATGATTGGATTGCTAACTCCTGTGAAGCCATTGGTGGCTTGCTGATGAACAGTCTGATTTTCAGCCATATGTGTGTGTGGTGAACTAGGTGGGCTAGAATCTGCAGAAGAAGTAGAAGAAGGTGCTGTAGGAAAAGGTGTAGAATCAAAAATAGAAAGAGAAGAAGTACCACCCTTAAATTTGGGCAACGCAAGCTGCAAATCTTGATCCGGAGGTGGTCCTTGTGATCTCAAGCGGGGCATAAACCTGCAAAACACAAAATTAAAAATTGTAAGACTGACTCAAACAAATAAAATAAAAACAAATAGAATTAAAAACAAACTAATTTAAAAAAAACACTTAGCATAGATAGCAATTAAATCAAGAAGTCTAATTAACGCAATCGCCAAGAAATCCCCGGCAACGGCGCCAAAAACTTTGATGTGTGCTAGACTACCTAAATAAAACTAACAAAAATTGATTCTAAACTAGACACTGAAAAGCTTTTAATTTATAAAACTAAGACTAAGACATGATCCTAAGCAACACAACCGGCAGTGTACCGGTCAATTGCAGAATAGCTTTAAAGTCCGAGTTATCGAACCCAAAGATTTCTGTATGGAAAACGTAAACTAAACTTACCTAAGATTCGACTAAAAATACTAAATGAAAGTAAATGGGGGTTTGTTTTAAATTACTTTAAAAGAACTAAGACTGGACAGAAAACAAGGAATTGACTAGATTTAAATCAGGAGAAGAAAACACTACCTAGGCAAGAATCCTATACATGTTTTGGCTTTTCTTCTAACGGTTTTGGAAATACTTGTGTAACCGGGATCTGAAGATACTCACTTAAAAGGGACCTAGAGAAACCTCGACACTTTCAAGGGAAGCAACTAGATTGACCTAATAAGCCGATAAAACACCGGTTTGTGGATTACCCTCACAGGTTCTCCAACTAAGCTAACGACACACCCGAAAGACACTCTACCTCACGGCGCGAATGTCACAATACCTAAAGGTAAGGGGATAGACCTGGAATGCCTAATCAGACTCAGGAAACTATGATATGAAAGGGAAACTAGACCGAACTCCTCACAGAGACTCTAATCTAGCAATCAATCACACAAGACAACCTGATAATCTATTAACCTCACAGTATTAAGATTAGTTGCATATTTAGTTAGTCCAATTCAAGATAAATCACTTCAATGACTTAATACGTCTACCAAATCATCTAGAAACCGCAAACCCTAGGCAAACGATCTAGCATGCATCCATTATATGAAGACATTCATCAAGACACACGTGAAGCAATAAACCAATCACAAGAACAGATCTAAATACACGTACACAACTGATCATGCAAACCAAATCATTATCATTAACTTTAAACACTAGTACAATCCAAAAACCGAAAGAATACTAAGTTAAACATGCATATTCATCAAAACCTAGGTAGCTACAGAAGTTTAGCCTCTAAACATGATCAAAGCAGAAGTATAAGTCATGAAAGAAGTCACTGATTACAAAGGAATGAAAACTACGAAGAGAAACGTAAAAACCGGACGATTAGGTCTTCGATTCTTCAATTCCTAGCTCCAAATCTCCAATCCTTTGCTTCTTGGTGTGGAAATCGCCTCTTTGATCGTCTGGAAGTCGGGGCTCTCCTTGTAGAATGTGTTAAACATTTTATTTAAATGTAAAAATTAGGGTTTGGCCGCGTTCTCTCTCTTCGCGCAGCGCGTACAGTATAACAAAGCTGGGCGCGCACCGCTAAGGGACAAAATAGTCAGGGCCGCGATCTCCCTCTTCGCGCAGCGCGTACATAATGGGTAGTCGTGCGCGCAGCGCGAAGACCCTATTTCTCTGCATTTTTCTTTATTTTTCAAGTTTAACAACTTGCAACTCCTTCACTTGTCCAATGTCCTCGTTCCGACTCGTTTTCCATTCCTTCCTGCATCCAAACACCTACAAATGACAAATAACGAAAACATTAACTTATTCTAATAAAATTAAACACAATAGACGAATAACGACCCAAACCCGATTCTAAAACACAACACATCAAAGACTGATTGGGGTATAGCATATGGTATTGGTACGAAAGATATCACATCAAAGACTGATTGGGGTATAGCATATGGTATTGGTACGAAAGATATCCAATGTGCAAGTAAAGATGTAATGAACGCATGAATGAACGAAATGTCGCATTAATGAACGAACGAAAGAAGTCTTGCAAGCATGGATAAGGATAAAGGGTCCTTCTTTGTGATTGACCATACGTATGATGCCTCTACCTCTTACCTCTAGTACCGTGGCATACGCTTGCTGTTCATTTAATGACTTCGGCCCAGTAGCTAAGACTGATTGGGGTATAGCATATGGTATTGGTACGAAAGATATCCAATGTGCAAGTAATGATGTAATGAGTGCATGAATGAACGAAATGTCACATTAATGAACGAACGAAAGAAGTCTTGCAAGCATTGGATAAGGATAAAGGGTCCTTCTTTATGATTGACCATACGTATGATGCCTCTACCGCTTACCTCTAGTACTGTGGCATACGCTTGCTGTTCATTTGATGACTTCGGCCCAGTAGCTAAGACTGATTGGGGTATAGCATATGGTGTTGGTACAAAAGATATCCAATGTGCAAGCTAAGATGTAATGAACGAACGAATGAACGAACGAAAGTGATAATAAAGATATTATCTATGTGTACGTATGATGTATGATCACGTGAAAGAAAAGAATGGTTTTTAATGATAATGAAGTATGTTTATTATAAAAAGACTAGAACTCACTCAGCAACGCTGACTTTTTATGTGTTTCTAGTTGGCAGGTATTGTTGCTGGGGATGGCACGAGGCGGCTACTCAGCTCTTTTGGGATGGTGTTCCTTCATACATATTGTGGCAACACATTATGTTGCATGCAAGTGTTTGTTGAGGATTCAGATAAACGGGATTACTTAAGGAATCCTCTAGGTTTCATATGCTTCCGCAACAACACATTTTGTAGTTAATCAACGATGTATTATTTTGCAAAAGCTTTTATGATGAAATGAGATGTCTCTTTTGAATGTCTGCTGCAATGTTTATTTAAGATGTCTGTAAACGTATGTTTTGTGTGCGATGAATGACCAACTGTAAGCGTCCCGGGAACGGGGCCTTACAAGTTGGTATCAGAGCCAAAGTTTAAGTGAAATGGGTAAATTTTCAAAATAAACCTAAACTTAAACTGAAAATGGGACGAAAAGGGAAGGGATGCCAATCTGAGTAGCTGCGTGCCATCAGGTATTTTCTCAAAAGTTAACCGATATTATGTGCGCATGTTATGTGTTTATGTGTTACTGTTAGATTAGATACTAATGTAGTCAGGAGAGGTAATGCTCGGGGTACGAAGAGTAAAGTAAGTGGCTAGTCACAACTGGCCACTGTAATTAGGGACTTACTGTACTTGACATAAACTGAGCTATTCCCTTGAATGACCGTGCTGGTATTTGAATCTTTCAGTGTGTGATAGAGGATGGCTAGCGGCAGAACTCCTAAGGTTTACCAGATAGGGGCTGTGGTGAACATGGTGCTGAACCGCGTGTCACGAGGAGCATGGCTAGAGCGGCTGAAATGGCACTTGAAGAGCCTGAAGCCCCTCACTTGGAAGGCGGCGATAATGGTACTAGTTTGAGGATCGCCATGAAAGAGGCTGTTGTTGAGGGAGTCCAACAGGCCCTGCAGGCGATTCTACCGTCTACGGTGACTGAGCTAATTAGGGTAGTGAAGGAGACGACTGCTATTGAAGGAAGCACAAAGAATATCGACGACAAGAACTGGCACGGAAAGCGGTTCGGACGTGACAGGGCCACCCTAAACACAAAGGTTGCAAGGACGGGGGACCGACGTGCAGCTTCATCGGGTGGTGTGAAGAAGTGTGGTAAGTGTGGAAGAGAGCATAGCGGGAATGTAGAGCGGGGACCAATGTCTTTTTCAGATGCGAGAAGCACGGTCACATGGCTAGAGAGTGTGGGGTGATGCGGTGCTATAACTGCAGAGGAAAGGGTCACATGAGCAGGGATTGCAAGAAACTAAGGGCAGAGGGCGCAGGGCTTTCACGATAATGCCGGAGCAGGCTAGGATGGGCCTCGATATCGTGACAGGTATGTATCTAGTAATCAAAATCTATCCTCTATGTTGTAGAAAGAGTTTTGTTTCTGTTGTTTTTTCTATACTAAGTTGTCCATTAGGAATAGAAGCATTGATAAGCCCTTTGATGTAGAAACCGTCAAGGTAAGTCCATCAGGACTTTTGAGATGGTAGGAGACCACGAGGTGGAGTTAGAGGGTCATGGATACCCGGTTAGACTACTTGTGATAACCTTAGGTGATTTTGAATTGGTCCTTGGAATGGATGGGTTGGTGGACTTCGAGGCAAATATAGCGTGTCGCGAGAAGATGATTCGTGGATGGCGCCTGACGTGAGTTCGGTAACTGTTTATGGGAATCGGGTCACGACGATTCTGAGAGTAAACTCAGAGGCGGTTGCGGAAGAAGTGCACCAGACCATGCAGATGATCCTACCGTCTGTAGTGACTGAGGTGATAAAGGTTGTTAGAGATGGGAGAGACAGGAAAGGGGTAGACCTTCGGTGAAAGAAGACAGACCGAGACTAGAATGGTTTTCTTCGATGACGAAGAGGTAGAAGAGGAGGAGGAGCCTGCGCCGATGCGGCACGAGGCTGTAACTACGGGGCATTTCACGGTGCAAGTCCCCAGCTTTTGAGGGTAATGGCACTGTTGCTGCTGCTCACCGATGGGTGAGGGAAATAGAAGCCGTGCTGAATATCAGCGGGTGCCGGGAGGCTCAGAAAGTGAAGTTTGCTGCCCACTCTTTCATGGACTTAGCTTTGTGCTGGTTGAACAACATAGCCCGAGTTGAGGGAGGCCGGGCTATCGGGAGGATGAGATGGCTAGAGTTGAAAAGGTTGGTGATTGAAGAGTTCTGTCCCCACCGTGAGATGGATAAGGTTGAAAGGGAGTTCCGACAGTTGGAATCGAGGACGATGGCGCATCAGCAGTACACCACCAAAACGAAGTGGCACGACTGGTGCCGGATCAGGTGACACCTCTTTCGCGGGAGATCAAGAGGTACATGCAGGGCTTGCCGGCGGATATCCGTAGGCACATGATCGCGGCCCAACCCAGCACGTTCAGGTCGACGGTAGATCTGGCAGGAAGATTGTACGACGAGCGAGAGGCGATGGCGATAACGGGCGAAGCGGAGGAGCAAGCCTATGTTAAGAAGGGGAAAGGAAGGCGAGATAGTGATGGTGGAATGGAGGCCGAGGGTAAAGTGATAAGGATCGATGATCGAGAGAGGACAACAAGGAGGAATGAGGTATGCAAGAAGTGTGGTAGAGGTCACGAGGGGGAGTGCAAATGGGGACTGAGCGTTTGTTTTCAATGCGGAAAGGAAGGTCGTAGGGCAAGGGAATGCCGTGTGGCTAAGTGCTACAGCTGTGGTGAGACGGGACATCTGAGCAGGGATTGTAAGAGGTCAAAGGTGGGAAGCTCCGGTGTGAGGAAGGAGGACAGACGGTGAAGGCTAGAGCGGACTCCGCCTGGACGACAGGTACGATTCCGGTAGTTTAATTTTATGCACTTATGCCTCGAATGCGATGTAGTAGCAGTTCGTTCCCACTACTTTTGGTTGTAAGTTGCATATTAAGAGAAGGAACATCGACGAGCCATTCGGTGTAGGGGATTGCGCGATGTAATTGAGAAAGCTATGTCACCGTTGTCTGAGGAACAGTTTCGGCCTGTGATTGGTTCATCGAACGACAACGGGAAGCTCCGGTGTGAGGAAGGAGGACAGACGGTGAAGGCTAGAGCGGACTCCGCCTGGACGACAGGTACGATTCCGGTAGTTTAATTTTATGCACTTATGCCTCGAATGCGATGCTAGTAGCAGTTCGTTCCCACTACTTTTGGTTGTAAGTTGCATATTAAGAGAAGGAACATCGACGAGCCATTCGGTGTAGGGGATTGCGCGATGTAATTGAGAAAGCTATGTCACCCTTGTCTGAGGAACAGTTTCGGCCTGTGATTGGTTCATCGAACGACAACGTACGCATAGTTTCGACGTTGTAGCAACCAAGTAGAATGGGAGGTCGAAGCAAAAGAAAAAGATAAATTTGGTTTGGGCCACCAAAGTAGTCGATTTGCCTTTCAATCAAAGTGTACCTGCAAGGGACCTGAGAAACACCGATCTCGGTGTAGTTGTATTTGGAACAACACATAGCACGAGTAATGAATGCCTTTTCGTCAGTGTTTGGTTTTTAGAGGGTCATTATTCATACATAAAGAACATCAAACAAGGCTTGTGGTGTTTCTTTTTAATTATAGTGATCGTACCCTATATGGCATATTTGAGGCCGCAGGTCCTGGTCTAATAGGCATTGATCAGTATGCATAGGTTGCCAATGGAGATAGTCAAAGATGGACCAGAAGTCGTAAGTTGGTAAACGATGTATAGCGATAGGATTCCAGGTGAGAGACTAGAAAAGAGAGGAGACAGTATTTCCCGTAAAGATCTAAGGAATAACATGTTTCGGGGATGAAACCCGTTTAAGGGGAGTGGACTTGTAACACCCGGAAAGTTGACTTTTTGGAAGTGTCATACGACTGGAGGCTCAGTCGCATGGAGTTCATGCGACTGGAGGTCCAATCGCATGGTGGTCGGACGACTGAAGGTCCAGATGCCTGGGTTCGGGCGACTGGACTGTGACTTAAGGGAGGGGGCAGCCATCTCCCCTCCCCACACTTGCAAAACACGACCAGAAAGAAAAGAAGAGAGAAAGAAAGGAGAAAGAAGGGAAAAGAGAGAAAAGTGGTGATTCGGGCTCGAAACTCGTCGAGTAACTAGTCCAAACGAAGCTCTTCATCTTCTCCTTGTTTGTGTGAGTTCTAGGACCCCTCATTTATTTGTTTTCAAATGATTTTGGGGCTGGAACACATATAAACCCGCTTTTTGAAATGTGTGAGTTTGACCCATTTGGGTGAAGTCGTGTGTAGTGTGTTTAAAGTACAATTTTGTACTTGTATGTGCTTGTATGATGTCATAGAATGATTCCCTAAGGTTTAGGAGGGCTAATTTGGGCTTGAATTGAGTTTGGAAGAGTTTGGAGGCCGTAGGTCGCGACTGCAGTTCGGGATGAACTCAAGTCGCTGCCCAGTTAGGGCTAGACGACTGAAAGGCCAGTCGGACGACTGAGGGACGACTGACACTCAGTCGCACGACTGAGGTCCAATCGCACGACTGGAAGCCCAGTCTCATAGGTGCTCAGTCACCTAGTGTCCAATCGTACGACTGAGAGTCCAGTCGCATAAGTGCTCATTCGTATTAGTCCCATTCGCCTGATGTCCAATCGCCTTGTATTCATTCGCATGATAGGAAGCCCATTCGCATGATTGGATGTCCATCCGCATGGATGCTCATCCATATTGGCTCAATCGCATGGTGTTCAGTCGCATGGGGGCCATGCGACTGAACGGTGCCAATCGCCCAAGTAGGGCTGTTGTGTACCAGAAGAGAGGTAGTTTAGCTATTGACCTTCAGGAAAAGAGTAAGGGTAAATAGTGATGTGATAGCTCCCGTAGGCACCTGTGTGATAGCTGTCAAGGCTTAGAAGTTACGTTGGGCATAAAGACGATAGTATCGCATGTATATGCATAATGTAAGTATCTTAAGTATGATGTGGCCCTATATGATGGTAATGACTGATGACTGGTAAATGTTGATATTCCTTGTTCCGATACATGTTTAGCTTTCCCAAAACTTTACGTATTATGATAATGAATGAACAAAGTATTATGTAATGTAAAGTGAAAGATAATGAAAGAGGAACATGATGATGAATGCATGTATTAATGAATGAATGAAAAGAAATATGATAACGAATACATGCATTAATGAACGAACGAAAGAAGTTTTGCAAGCATTTGATAAGGATAAAGGGTCCTTCTTTGTGATTGACCACACGTATGATGCCTCTACCTCTTACCTCTAGTACTGTGGCATACGCTTGCTGTTCATTTAGTGACTTCGGCCCAGTAGCTAAGACTGATTGGGGTATAGCATATGGTATTGGTACGAAAGATATCCAATGTGCAAGTAAAGATGTAATGAACGCATGAATGAACGAAATGTCGCATTAATGAACGAACGAAAGAAGTCTTGCAAGCATTGGATAAGGATAAAGGGTCCTTCTTTATGATTGACCATACGTATGATGCCTCTACCGCTTACCTCTAGTACTGTAGCGTACGCTTGCTGTTAATTTAATGACTTCGGCCCAGTAGCTAAGACTGATTGGGGTATAGCATATGGTATTGGTATGAAAGATATCCAATGTGCAAGTAAAGATGTAATGAAAGCATGAATGAATGAAATGTTGCATTAATGAACGAACGAAAGAAGTCTTGTAAGCATTGGATAAGGATAAAGGGTCCTTCTTTGTGATTGACCATACGTATGATGCCTCTACGCTTACCTCTAGTACTGTGGCATACGCTTGCTGTTCATTTAATGACTTCGGCCCAGTAGCTAAGACTGATTGGGGTATAGCATATGGTATTGGTACAAAAGATGTCCAATGTGCAAGCTAAGATGTAATGAACGAACGAATGAACGAACGAAAGAGATAATAAAGATATTATCTATGTGTACGTATGATTATTGATCACGTGAAAGAAAAGAATGGTTTTTAATGATAACGAAGTATGTTTATTATTAATTGACTAGAACTCACTCAGCAACGCTGACTTTTTATGTGTTTCCAGTTGGCAGGTAGTGTTGCTGGGGATGGCACGAGGCGGCTACTCAGCTCTTTTGGGATGGTGTTCCTTTGTACATATTGTGGTAACACATTATGTTGCATGCAAGTGTTTGTTGAGGATTCAGATAAATAGGATTACTTAAGGAATCCTCTAGGTTTCATATGCTTCCGTAGCAAACACTGCATCATTATGTAATGCAAAAATATGTATTTTGTAGTTAATCAACGATGTATTATTTTGCAAAAGCTTTTATGATGCAATGAGATGTCTTTTTTGAATGTTTCCGCTGCAATGTTTATTTAAGATGTCTGTAAATGTATGTTTTGTGTGCGATGAATGACCAACTGTAAGCGTCCCGGGAACGGGGCCTTACAGGTCGGGCGATTGATTTCCACTTGCTTTCCAAGGGTAATAATGGCATGATGATGTGTAAGGTATGTAGAGTGAATGAAGTGTGCATGCTTTTGTTGCCATGTAAGCATCTTTGCCTGTGTAAAGAGTGTGAAAGTAAGCTTAGTATGTGCCCGTTGTGTCGGTGCTCAAAGTATATAGGCATGGAGGTTTATATGTAATGGAATTTCTGAAACACTCATGTTAGATTATGTGCACTTATTGTCGTTATTGTCGATGATGTTTGTTTAGCTTGTTTTGATTTGAGGAATGTTGTATGCTTGACATCTTGTTGACCACTGTGATAAAACTGTCTGCATATAAAGCTTATTTTTTTTCTGTGATAAACCCTTTATGGATTCCCAATACAAATAACCATCTTGAGCTTTGAAACTCAGGATGGTGGCCAAGCAGTTGTTATTTACCAGAAACAACAAACTACTCTTAAGATGTTGGCAAAAAAAAGTGTTTGGGGTCGACTCTTATCCAACCTATTTGACCCATTCATTGTAAGCGAGTACCAGCAACGTATGAAGAACAACGATTTTAGCTTCTGAATATCTGCAGCAGCTAATTCCATGGAGGATCAATGATGATTATCTTGAAACAATAATCGAGCCAGAGCAAATCTTGGTTGGGCTTGAAAATTTCATAAGCTGATTTTTAGTAAGCTTTTTTAAGCGAGCTTTTACGCTGTATTACCGAGTCTCATTTAAGGAGAGAAAAGAAAAGAAATGGAAGGAAAGAAGAAATAGTTGTGTTCCAGAGTTTTTTTTAATGAAAGGAAATGAAAGAATTGTTAGAAATTCATGTTCCCGAGTTTACTTAAGAGGGAAAAGAAAGGAAATGAAAGGAAATGGAAGGAAAAAGAAGGCTAAAAACGATCCTTCCAAAATGGAAGGAAATGGAGAGAAAGGAAAAGAGAGAAAGGAAGAGAGAGAAAGGAAGAGAGAGAAAAGAAGAGAGAGAGAAGAGGAGGGAAGAGGAGGGAAGAGGAGGGAAGAGGAGGGAAGAGGAGGGAAGAGGAGGGAAGAGGAGGGAAGAGGAGGGAAGAGGAGGGAAGAGGAGGGAAGAGGAGGGAAGAGGAGGGAAGAGGAGGGAAGAGGAGGGAAGAGGAGGGAAGAGGAGGGAAGAGGAGGGAAGAGGAGGGAAGAGGAGGGAAGAGGAGGGAAGAGGAGGGAAGAGGAGGGAAGAGGAGGGAAGAGGAGGGAAGAGGAGAGGAGGGAAGTGGAGGGAAGAGGAGGGAAGAGGAGGGAAGAGGAGGGAAGAGGAGGGAAGAGGAGGGAAGAGGAGGGAAGAGGAGGGAAGAGGAGGGAAGAGGAGGGAAGAGGAGGGAAGAGGAGGGAAGAGGAGGGAAGAGGAGGGAAGAGGAGGGAAGAGGAGGGAAGAGGAGGGAAGAGGAGGGAAGAGGAGGGAAGAGGAGGAAGAGGAGGGAAGAGGAGGGAAGAGGAGGAAGAGGAGAGAGGAGAGAAGAGGAGAACAGAAAGGAACAGAAAAGAAAGTGTTTCCTTTCTTTTCTTTCGTTAAGTAAACTCGGAAACACAGTGTGAGTGTATTTCAATTGGCAAGCTATTTGAACAAACCTACTACCATTTGTGTTGAGATTTTTGGTTGGGTAGAGTATAAGCCTTAGTTTGTTTCAGCTTCAATTATTT
This sequence comes from Flaveria linearis, assembly GCA_024085815.1. Taxonomy (NCBI): domain Eukaryota; kingdom Viridiplantae; phylum Streptophyta; class Magnoliopsida; order Asterales; family Asteraceae; genus Flaveria; species Flaveria linearis. The sequence goes on along the minus strand of CM044011.1, from coordinate 49,051,013 downwards.
TTGGGTTCCGAAAGGGAAACTCAAGTAGTAAAGGAGTGACATTATGACAACCAGATGATAACAAATTTGTCAACTTCTATATGTTTGACTTTGAAGATTTATATTTGGGAATAGTGTTATAGTGTTAATCACTCGAATGATGAATATTTCCAATAGTTTCTCATCAAAATTGTGATTTTAAAAATAGATCATTCGGTGTAAATTTTATTCACAAAAAAGAAAAACCTAAATGAGTGTTAACATAATTATCTATAGGGGAGAGGGGTGTTTGATACGGGTACCTGTAAACTTAAATTATTCTACTTTGATGAATCTGATACCAAGTATCATTTTGGTTGTTTTCAACTTTAACCATGAATGTAATCATTTAGGTTTGCTATTGTGTTATCGTGTATACTTTAAACCAATGCACCCAATAAAGTGAACAACGAATACTGAGCCTTGGGATAGATTAAAGATTGATTTTACTTTCAACGTGCTCTTTTAGGACCATGTTATGTTCACAACCACCTAGTTTTAATTGTAAATTATCTGTTTGAACAATAACAAATTGGATTTTAATACATGTAATTTAAAGTTCTCCTAACTGTTTTAATGAAAATTTTGAGAAATATGCATAGTTAGATAAATATTGTTATGAAAAGAGTTTGCACACGCAATACATGAGTATAAAAAAGTAGATCGTTGAATCTAACACGCGCACACACAAAAAGACAGTGTATTCTACGCAAGTATAAGCAATATATATCCAGATCTGATAAATGTATAATTTATTTTTTGTATTTTAATCAATTCTATTATTGAAAAACGTTCTTTTACTAGATTTTATTCTAATTGTTATATAGGTATGACACATGCATAAGGCTACAGGGTATATGCACCAATTCACTGTTGTGGTGATGAGATGGTTGGGAAAGCGGTAAACACCACACCCCTCTCCCTTTTTCCGCCTTGATATCGTAGCACGTTGTCATACTCATGGGAGTAACGCTTAAATTGAGCACAACTAAAGAAAGTAATTATTTTAAAAAAATTATAAAAGGTAATAATAAATATTTTCAATGTTAGAAATTAATCCTAACTGTGATCATATGTGGAAGTTTAAGACAGAGAATCATAAAGAGTCGTTTGTTTTATTTAGTAAGTTTTTATTAGCTTTATTTAAGGTATTTAGTTTTTATGTTTTGGCCGTGAATAGACTATCATTTGGAGTGGAGTTTTCATTAGTAATTAAGGTTACGATTAGTATAAAAGAGGGTTAGTGTTTAAGAGTTTTTGGTGTGGTTTTTATTCAATAAAAGAAAAGAGTCGTGGGTGTGTTTTTCTATAAAAATGCAACTGTTGTTTGCTTTTCTTGATTCAGTTGTCTAACAATTGGTATCAGAGCAATAAAAATCAAGGGTTGTTGAAGACAAAACCGACCACCATCAAACCTAGAACGAACCTATGATTAGTTCAGATATTGGTGAAGAGCTGTTGATCGACTGTGAAGGCTGTGAGGTTCTGAATCAAGGGTTGTGAAAGCTGCTATGACCTAATTATGAACTATGAAGGTGCTGTTAGGACAACCTGTGCGACTGAGGTGGTGTGGTGCGATACCGTGTTGAAGAAGTCTATTAATCTGTGAAGTATTGATCAAAATTTAGGCTGAACTAATCACTGGTTTGGAGAAGAAGTGGCTTAAAACAGATTGTTTTCTGTTTTTGCTGTTGGAGTTTTGGGAGAAGCAATCAAACCAAGGAGAATTAGAGTCTGATCTGTGACAGATCGATTGAATACAAGTTGTGTGATGCAACCGCAGTAGAATAAGACCTATGCAATTCAGGTTTGTATTCATGTGAGACGATTCTATAGAGGAAATTGTGTGAAGCAACCAAGTTTGTTGTGAAAGGTGGCTTGAAAAGAACTCACTTGTGATTGATCAAAGAAGAAGAAAAAGGGGTGAACCCAAGTTATAGCAGAAGCATAGCTGTGTGAGGCAGTTTTGAAGATCATTGATTGATCAAACGTGGAAGAGGCACGATTCCAACAACTAGAATAGGTTGACTTGAGACAAGTCGACTTGCGGTGGGTGTAATTAGCAAGTAAGGGCTGATTTATGTTGATAAAAGTTGGTGTTCAGGTAGTTCAGAAACAAGATGATAAAAGGTGCAGGAGCAATTGTTGTAACCCACTGAGAACCAAGCAATATGACTTTGCAATGACCAAAACTAATCATAACAAACTAAACTACATGGTCAATTATGATGGATACCATCTTAGGTGCACATGGTTTGCGAGAGGCCGTAGAACCTGTGATAGGAAGTGGAATGATGATAGAAGAAAGTACATGGCGAAGGCGTTGATATTGTCCCTACCGGAGGATGTGTTGCTTCAAGTGTCAAAGCATAAGATTCGAAGAATGTTTGGGATGCATTACGGGTTAGATATGTCGGAGCCGAGAGGGTTCAAAAGGCTCGTTTGTAGACGCTTAGAAGTGAGTTGGAAGTGATGAAGATGACCGAGGTAGAGACTATGATGGATTTGCAAGTAAGATAAGTAGGCTACAATCAAAGTGTAAAAGTCTTGGGCCTTTACTTGATGATGAGATAGTGGTGAGAAAGTTCCTAAATTCCATGCCAAAAAAATATTTGCCAATTGTTGCTTCGATTGAGCAATATTTGGAGATTAAGAAGATGGCGTTCGAAGAAGTGGTGGGTCGACTTAAAGCTTAAAAGGAGAGGGTAAAATCCTAAGATAAAATTGAAGATAAGCAAAGTAGATTGATGCTCACTTGTAATGATGAACATCCTAAACCAAGAAACGATAATGATTATCAACAAGGTCGTGGATGGGTTAACCAGGATGGAAGATGTCATGGTAGAAGCCGAAGTTTGGGAAGAGGAAGGGGTCATGAGAACCGACCTGGTTCAAGAAATGATTAACGGGAGACAATAGGAGATCGATACAAGTCATGGTTCAATGTTACCGATGTGAAGAGTATGGACACTTCGCATATGAATGTCCAAAGTTGAAACCGAAGCATAAGGATGCCAACTTGGTTTGTGAAGATGATGAGCCGACTCTACTTTAGAGAAGGAAGACCACAATAGGATTAAGGGGGTGATTGTTAGAAGCTAATCCTAATTGTGTTCATATGTGGAAGTTTAAGGGGGAGAATCATAAAGAGTCTAAAGATAAGTTTGTTTTATTTAGTAAGTTTTTATTAGCTTTATTTATGTTTTGGCTGTGAATGAACTGCCATTCCAATTATGTTTGAGTGGATTTTCATTAGTAATTAAGGTTAGGGTTAGTATAAAAGAGGGTTATTATCTAAGAGTTTTTGGTGTGTTTATATTCAGTAAAAGAGAGGTGCCGTGGGTTTGTTTTCCCACAAAATCACTGTTGCCTTTAGGTTTCTGTGATCAATTGGCTAACATTCAACAACTATACTTCCAATGATTATATTTAGAAACTCATAATACCACAATGCATTAATCTCTTCCACCATCTTCAAGTTTCTTAAAACCTTAAATGTCATATTGATGCGCGGTAACATTTTTTCAGTTCCAACACCACTTATAGTAGACATACTGAAAACCCTCTCGTAAATGAGTAGGAAAACCCTCCGGTTAACACCCTGAAAATCCTCTGGTAGACCATGGCTATACTACCGTAAACATGTGTATAGAAATTATTACTCAAATTCGACTCTGAAATATACTTTGAAAGTATTGATTATCCAATAATTTTACATTACATACATATAGGCAAAAGTTTAACAGCAAACCCCCAAAAAAAAGTAAGCGTTGGGAATTGGCTCACACTAACTTCGATTGAACGCATCCCAAAAAAGTTTAAACCGACTCTTCGAACCTTAAATAGGGTTTAGCTGTTAGGGTTTAGGGCTCTAGCTTTTGTGTTCCAAATTAGAGTTCACTATTAGGGTTTATTATTTAGGGTTTTTGGTCTAGAGTTCAGTAGTTAGTTCCAACGATGCCAAAATGAGATTAATTGGAGTTCGTTTGAGCAGGTTTTCTGTGATTTCTATTTTTAGAGTTTGCTAATGAACCTACACATAGGGTGTCAAATTCCTATATCCACAAATTCAGATATCCAAATAATTTGAATACAGAAACAAATAATATCTAAAATTTATATAAAACATTTTACATAAAAGTGAACAACAAATTCTAATCCACTGATCTCAAACAATAAGTAGTTTGATCCTAAAAAAGTTAATGAAACATGTTACAACAGTACTTTCATCAATTCTAAACACCAGAGATTTCGAATACACTTCATTGAGTAGCCAATGGCTTCAACTCATTTCAATGATTTTAATCTTACAAAAACATAAATAGCTAGTTGCTAAATTAAAGCAAAGGAGAATGACATGTAACATATATTTATTTGCAAATATTTATTTATTACGGGAAAATTTACGATACAAAGTGTAACACCCGGCCCTCGAGAGGAGAACTCCATAGTTAAACGTGCTCACGTGGCACAATCCATGGACGAGTGACCTCCCTGGGAAGTTTCACCTGGGCAACCAAAAGCAAATCCGTGAGCTACTCGTGGGCAAAGTGGACAATATTGGCGGTATGAGGGGTCGGGTGTTACGGAATGATATTAGAGCCACTCTTATACCGTTCGAGATGGTGGAACATACCTCACCGGGGATGGTGAGTTCTCGGGCTCATTGAGGACGATGAGTCCAAAGGGGGTGACTGTGACACCCTACACAAATCCCATATTGGCCACGGATAGAGAGATTCCTGGTTCTTAAGTAATGTCTGGCCTTTAATATTATCAACGTGTTTTAGGCATATTGACTATGGATGAGAGGAAAACTCCATAGTTAAGCGTGCTCAGGTGGAAGCAATCAAGGGATGGGTGATCTCCCTAGTAGGTCACCTATCCCTAGATTGCCACCACCTGAGCACGCTTAACTGTGGAGTTCTCTTCTCATCCACAGCCAATACATTCAAAAAGCGTTGATGATATTAGAGGGAAGACATTACTTATGAACAAGGAATCTTTCTTGTTCACGGCCGATGTAGGATTTATGTAGGGTGTAACAAAACGTATATATATTGTGAATATAATTTGCGTGATTATTCATCGGTTAGTTATCAACATAACTTACGTAATTATCATATAACTTAATAAAAAACAAAGGTGATGCCACGTGTCGCACGATGGCCTTCCCGACCGTGTTGGACGACTTCGGGAAAGCAAACTACCAAGCTCGAGAAAGCAAACCTAGATATGTTTCGCGGGAATGCGAGCTCGATTTACTTCTAAATCTTATTTGAGCTTTTACTAAATTAATAATTTTAAGTATATAATATATATTAAATGGGCTACTAAGTTTGGGCTTTACTCGTATAGTTATGTAATATAGAAATAAACTTATAAAATTATTATTGGGCTAATTTATAATGACTAGTTTATGTGTTCACCAGCTACTCATGTTTGACCAAGTGCTTTGGATTCCCTTGAATCCTCTCTATCAAAAAAATAGAAAAAGAAAAAAAATTATTGTCCGCAGATTTTATAGTTTCCCCTTTTCATAAACCAAAGAACAAGAAAGAGGATATATCTATCTCTATATATAATAAAAAGTAAATTATTATTTTCATCTCTGGTTTGATGAAAATTATCATTTTAATTCAATACTTTGTTTTTTCGCATATGGGTCCCTGTGGTTTACAAATCTTGTCATATTCATCCAGTCCGTTAACTCCATCCAAAATTTCCGTTAAATGAGGGGTATATTGGTCATTTTACATATATGTTTTTATTTTTCTTTTTTTTAAACCTGATTTAATATATACTCTTTAAATACATTGCTATTTTAGTCCCTGTGGTTTGAGCGTATTTACCAATTTAGTCCAAAAATAACCACCACACCACTACCCGTCACAAATCTTGTCATATTCATCCACCAAACCACCGCCACCACCCTATCACAAAGCCACCAACACCACACCAGAGTGCCCACCACCACCACGCACATCGGATCATCGCTACCATGTAAACCCTAAAAACCGACAATCAATATTGGACTTGTAACATACCACTTCGAAAATGCATATCAAACCCTACTAATACCTCTACAATACTCATTTTCAAGGGTTCCATATACGTTTTCGAAGGGGTTTGTTAAAAGTTCGAGATTAACGGTTGGTTTCTCGGGTCCACATAGTGGTGGTGATCTAGTGTGTGATGGCGGAGATCTAATGAGTGATGGTGGAGATCTAATGTGTGGTGGTGGTGCCCGTCTGGTGTGGTGTTGGTGGTTTTATGATAGGGTGGTGGTGATGATTTGGTGGTTTTGATGGAGTGGTGGTGGTTTTACGGCGTGGTGGTGGTGTGGTGTGTAAATACGAGGTCCAACTCTGGATGGTATCGGTCTTGTTGAACTTCGATCCACCGATGCTCTCTGAAGCTTCACACCTACGCACAATGAAAACAACACCAGTTAAGGCGTTCCAGGGGGAAATATCCCTGGAACGACCCTCCGGCATGAGAGTAAGTATTGGTTGAATGAAAATATATGATAAGGAGAATTAAGGGGGAGCTTTTGTGTGTATTATTTTATGAGGATCTCGATCCTCCTTACCTGGTATTTATAGTGTTTGCCCGCTGTAATCGTATGCTGATTTACAGGGATTATTCCCCGGTAAATCCATTACCTTTTATGTTCTCCGACCGTTACTGAATTATCGGTTATGATTGGGGTGATTCCGATGTAATTAAATGCGGGGCATGTGTCCTGCTGGCTTACCCGTTCCGCCCGCATGGGCCGGGCTATCGGGTTCGGGTACCCGGTCTTGTGTGGGTTATTTGTGCCCTACGTCTACATGGTGGTTCCATCACGGGTAGTGGTGACATGGTGTTTTATGCCAAGGTGGTAGGATTTTTGGACTGAATTGGCAAACATGTCCAAACCACAGGGACTAAAATAGTAATTTATTTAAAGGGGATATATTAAATAGGATTTAAAAAAATAGAAAAATAATACATATATGTAAAATGACCAATATACCTTTCATTTAATGGAGAATGTTGGATGGAGTTAACGAACTGAATGAATATGATAATATTTGTAAACTGCAGGGACCCAGATGTGAAAAAATAAACTATTGGATGAAAGTGGCAATTTTCACCAAACAACAGGGACAAAAATGTCAATTTACTCTATAACAAATGAAAGAAGATATCTCTTTAAGAAATGTGTTGTCACATGAAACATTCTTAACAAACAATTGCCACATATAGTTTTATTAGCAACAAGATTTCAGCAAACATTTACCACGTGGCTTGATTTTAATACGGATTATATAATAACTGCAATTAGTCATTAAATTTATCAATCAACTATGAAATTCATTATTACTTTCTATTTACAACTATAATTAGCCATCAATTTGTCAATCTCATCTAAAAATATTATTCTCTCAAAATTGATAATTATGTCTATTAATTATCAAATAACCTAAAATATAAATTCTCTCAAAATATCATATTTTATCAAATTTAAATTTAAAATTTGAATTTTTAAGTTGTTGCTAAAATAACTAAAAAAATATTATATTCCTTTCATAATTTCCTTAAATAATCGCGGTACATTATTGCCAAATTTTATACAACTTTGTTATATATATAGATTTGTATTTTTATTAAAATACACTTACAATTGATTTCTTTGTTCCACACTATTGCTTTTGTTTTGATAATACTTTATTATGGTGTACAACTTGGTAAAAGTTTCGAGTTATTCTTCATATTTTATCATGTTCTTTTTCTACATTGTACACTAATATGATGTAGGTCAGTTTTTAAAAATCTTATTGAATATCGTTTCTTATCATATGTTATCATTTCTTACCATGCTGTTAATATGACTTAATTTTAAGCATTAATTTATCACATGACACATTCTCTGTAAATAATTGTCACATGTCGTCTTCTTAGCAATATGGTTTCAAAAAAATAAGAAAGACTTTATTAGAATAAAACATCTAAGTCAATTATTTAAAACCGATAATTTATGTATACTTTGATTGAAAATCTATTTTCAAAAAGTGTAGTAGTTTTAAAATATTATAACATGTCATTAATATATTCAAAAACGTTAATTTATACCAAAAATAATGAGTTTTCACCTTTTAATATTTCTATATATTTATTTTAATAATTTATAAATTGATATGCATGTACGTATTTTTAACCAATTCATAATTTTTTATATTGAGTTTTAACGAATGTGCATGTTATCAAAGTAAACAAACGACTTAATTATCTCGTTTGTATTCACAATTTATTTACGTCGTTCAATATTTGCTAAACATAATAAGTCAAGCGGTTAGATTATTAAATGATATCATTTTTTTTGGTTTTGCTTTCATCTCAAAAATGAAAAATGCAAGGAAACGTTTTAAAATGGTGGTTTCCTAGGTTTTATAAGTTACTAACTGAATCATGTATCTTTTATTTTTTATAAATTATGTACATGTATATCTTAGTAGTATAGATTATATCTCATAGTAATATTGGCAAATGTACTATTAGCCCTAGAATTCCTTGATACCTACTAACAAAAGGATGTCATTTAACTTTCAAAGAATGTAATTCCCCTTAGCCATGTGTTTTGCGATTACTATAAAAAAAGTACTATCTATTTTTTATGTTTTCAAAGAAAAAATCTGGGCTCTCTCTCTCTGCTCTCTCTCGCTCTGCGCTCTCTCTCGTTCTGCTCTCTCTCGCCCAACAGGTCTCTCGCCCAACGGGCGACCACCGTACCGGCGGCCGCCCCCCACCGGCGACCACCGCCCACCGGCGACCACCGCCCACCGGCGACCAGGTAAGTTGGCCGACCTACGCAGGTACGCACAGACGACCAAGTCACCACCACCCACCACCACCGGCGACCAACGCCAACCTACCCTACGCCCAAGCCAACCGGCACCTCCCTCCCCCAAAGCCGACCGTCACCACCCCCCCCCCCCCCCCCCGTCACCGCCCCCCAACGCCTACCCAGCACCATCGCCTATCCCGTCACCATCGTCGACCCGTTACCACCAAAGCCTCCACAGCCACCAAAGCCTTCATCGACCACCACATCACCGCTAGCCACCACCCCCCTCACTGCCGAGCAGATTTGAAATTGCTTCCGATCTACCTATTGATCTGGTCTAGCTTCCGATCTGCTTCCGATCTGCTTCCGATCTAGCTTATTGATCTCGTGTGACTTGTAACCCTAGAAGGTTGTGAGTTACTTGAGTTCTGGAAGGAGAACCCTAACTTGGGAAAACCCCCGCTGTGAGGATATTCTTTCTCCCTTATTTCCTTCTGTTTTTGTCCATAGTCTAATAGGCATGTTTTGACTGGGTTAGGAGTACCAGTATCTGTCTCTTAACTTGGTGTGTTTTCATCCGTTCGTATATTACATTCTTTTTGTTACCAGTGTTCTCTGTTTTCTATATTTCTGTTGTTCTCTGACTATTAGTGGTGCATCATTTGAGTGATATTTCTTGTGTGCGTGCATTCACACTCAGGATTAATTTTCGGTGCTTCTGTTTATTCTATTTCGCTATTACCTGTGTTTGTTCCGTTTAAAGCATTGTTGGGCTTGTGTTTGTTAAATTTATGTTTTGTTGCCCCGTCTGTAGTGGTTGTTTAAGGTGTTAGTGCGGTAATATAGATATCGGGAGGCATTTGGCTGCCTGGAGATCATGTTCGGTGAAGAGAGGTGCTACTAAAGAGAAAAAAGGGTATAGTTTACGAGTGGTATCGTGGAATGTAGGAACACTAACTAGTAAGCTATTAGAGTTAATAGATGTGTTGAAGAGACGTAGGGTTCAGATAGCATGCCTTCAGGAGACAAGATGGCGGGGTGGGAGAGCAAAAGACTGTAACGGATATAAACTATGGTACTCAGGGTCAGATGGTACAAAGAATGGAGTAGGTTTTCTAGTTGCTAAGGAACTTCAGGATAATGTAGTGGAAGTGAGAAGATACGATGATAGACTGATGATGTTAAGAATAGTAATAGGGGACGAGGTAGTGGCAGTAGTTAGTGCGTATGCACCACAGGTTGGATTAGGGGAAACGGAACCCAATAAGTTCTGGGAAACTTTAGATCAGGTTATGAGAGACATACCTAGACAAGAAAAAATATGCATAGGAGGAGATTTTAATGGGCATATCGGTAAGGGTAACGATCAATTCCCGTCGGTGCATGGAGGGTTTGGGTATGGTCTGAGGAATGACGGCGGGAGGGAGCTCCTTGACTTTGCTTTGGCGCATGATCTGGGCATCGTAAATTCATTCTTTAAGAAAAGAGATTCACATCTGATCACCTTTACCAGCGGCGGAAGACACACTCAGATAGACTATATGCTGATGAGGGGAGAAGATCGTAACTCGTGGAAAGAGTGTAAAGCAATCCAGGGAGAGACGGTAGTGACTCAGCATCATATGTTGGTGGGTGATCTACGCGTGAAGAGAGCACTCGTCCAACCAACTAAGAAAATCAGACCTGCGATCAGATGGGGCCAACTCAAAGATGAAAAGATTACCATCTTTAGAGATAAGGTCATACCTATGATCCAAACTGGGCCACAGGAAGACGTAAACAAAATGTGGGAGGATATGGCAACTACAGTGATGCAAGCAGCTAAAGAAACTCTTGGAATTGCAACAAATAGGACAGTAGGTCATAAGGAAGCCTGGTGGTGGAATGAAAACGTACAAGAGAAGATAAGAAATAAACAACAAAGTTTCAGAGACCTTTTACACTGTACTAATGACGAAGAACGAGCCGAGCTAAAAGATAAATACAAGGAGGCTAAGCGAGAGGCGAAAAAGGCCGTGTCAGAGGCAAAGAACACAGCGTACAAGAGGATGTATAAACGACTAGAGACGAAGGAAGGAGAATATGAAATTTTTAAGATTGCGAGGGCAAGAGAAAGTAGAAAACAAGACCTGAGAATGGTCAAGTTTATAAAGGCTGCGGATGGAAAAGTATTGCTAAAGGAGAACGACATCAAGGCGAGATGGAAAACTTACTTTGATAACCTTTTCAACATAAGGAACCCTCACCAACAAACTGCGATTAGTATACCAAATCAACCACACCAACAAAACAAGTGTTACTGTAGAAGCATCACAGTCGATGAAGTTACGAGAGCATTGAAGAAAATAGGAAAGGCTAAGGCGGTGGGGCCAGACAACATACCGATTGAAGTGTGGAAGTGCCTGGGAAACGAGGGTCTGCAATGGCTAACAGACCTATTTAACATCATCTTCAAAACAGGGAGGATGACACAGCAATAGAGAAGCAGTTTCATAGTCCCCACATATAAGAAAAAAGGAGATGTCCAATGTTGTGCAAACTACAGGGGAATAAAGCTATTGAGTCACAGGATGAAAATATGGGAAAGAGTTATTGACACGAGGCTTAGACGAGAAACTCAGATTACGGTGAACCAATTTGGATTTATGGCAGGACGCTCCACAACAGAAGCCATACACGTCATAAGAAGGTTAATAGAGAAATATAGAGAAAAGAAAAGGGACCTTCATATGGTATTCATTGACCTAGAAAAAGCATATGACAGTGTGTCGCATCAACTCATTTGGGAAAGTTTACGACTCAGAAGGGTACCAGAGAAGTATATCAAAATAATAATGGATATGTACGAAAGGGCAAAAACGTGTGTGCGAGCACCAGTCGGGGACACAGACTTCTTCCCGGTGGAAGTGGGACTACACCAAGGATCGGTATTAAGCCCTTTTCTCTTCACAATAGTGCTGGATGAGATGACCAAGTCTATACAAGAGCCTGTCCCATGGTGCATGCTGTTTGCAGATGATATTGTCCTAATATCAGAATCTAAAACGGTGCTTAACGACAGGCTAGAACAGTGGAGAGCAGCACTAGAGAACAGAGGCTTAACGATAAGTCGCTCTAAGACGGAATACATGCATTGTAACTTTAGTGGTAAGGCTGAAGAGGCATCAACATCCAGGGTATGACGGTACCACAGACGTCTACGTTCAAATACCTGGGCTCGTACGTACAGGAGGACGGAGAGATACACAGCGATCTATCTCACCATATGCAATCAGGATGGTGCAAATGGAGAGCCGCATCAGGGATCCTATGTGATAAGAGGTTCCCAGCAAAATTAAAGGGAAAAGTTTACAGAGTGGCAGTACGTCCAGCAATGTTATACGGAACAGATTGTTGGGCCATAAAGAAATCGCACCAGAGACAAATAGAGGTCGCGGAAATGCGTATGCTCAGATGGATGTGTGGACACACCAGATTGGATCGAATAAGAAACGACGCGATTCGATGGAGGCTGGAGGTGGCATGTATCACAGATAAGATAAGAGAGGGAAGATTAAGATGGTTTGGCCACGTAAAGCGAAGGTCGATGGTAGCACCCGTTGGAGCAGTAGAGAACATTACCGTAGAGGGTAGGAGGAATAGAGGTCGACCTAGGTTGACTTGGGACGAAATAATTAGGCGAGATATGGTAGACTTGCACCTCTCTGAGCACATGATCGAGGATAGGAGTGAGTGGAGACATAGAATTAAAATTAAGGACTTCTAGCGGGACCGGTGGGTAGGAAGGGTAGACGTAGATCTTGGGTAGGAAGGGTAGACGTAGATCTGTTACGGCCCACCTATCTTCCTATTTCTGCCCTTATACGTGATTCTATCTGCTTATTTGATGTACACGCTTTCTATGTATTTAAGTGACTTATACCTGTGTGTTGTCTGACTTACTTTATGTTTGCGATTGCGACTGTTATTGGTTTTCGTTACCGAGTCGGGGGTCTCTTCGGAAGCAGTCTCTCTATTTTACTAGATAGAGGAAAGACTCGCCGCCACCTACCCCTCCCAGACCCTGCTCTTGAGTGGGACTTACTGGGTATGTTATGTTATGTTGTTTTGTTATATTAGATGGTAATGGTGAGCTTTCAAGTACAAACTCAAATATCCTATACAAAGAGGTTTTTAAATATTTATAAGATTTTGTGTTTTCTTTTGTATTTAAATTTATAATGTAATTTATTTTGTACATATTTTTAATTCTCATATTCTTATACACTAAAGACTTATATTCTCATAACTATTACATTTTAAATGTATTTAATGAGTAATTTAAGTTTTCATCCCGTGTAAACACGGGTTGTTATGCTAGTATGGTTTAATATACTCTCAATTACAAGTTAAAAATCTTTATACTCCATCAAGAACATCTGTTTAATCCGATAAATCATTGTGAGTAATCCACAAATAGATTTATCTGATAGTGATTTACGATTCAGAAATGAATTCAAGTGATTTGATAGTTTGATGATCAAAGTTCAAATTCAAGTTTGACAACCAGTTTTAGGATTGTTTGACGTTTATTTTCTTAAGCTATATTTGCAATATAAAACAAAGATAAATCTATTTTGGGATTTGTATGCTTTGGGTACACATCAACTTAAATCTAATTTGATTAAGTTGGAATTGAGAATTGTTCTCGGTTGGTATTGTTTGCCTGATCTGTTTGCAGTTACTTGATAGTTTCTATACTTTTGGTTTGTTTTGTGTTCTAGACTTTCATTTACTGTGTGAAACATTAGGGCCCAAAAAAGATTTGGATGTGGATGATAGAGCACATATTTTTTATATACCCCTAAAATGAGAGCTATTAGATGAAAAGATACTTCGCGCCATGGAACATACCTAGGTCTACTGGAAAAGGGGCTTTCAAGTGAATTCCAAAATCTATTACCTCTAATAAAGCGAGGATTTCTAGGAACACATGGCAATCAACAAGGTATTCTACGAACACGAGGCAATCAACAAGGTATTCTACGAACACGAGGCAATCAACAAGGTATTCTACGAACACGTGGCAATCAACGAGAGCCTTCCCAATTGAGTTTTGCCGCCTAAAATTTATTAAATTATGATTGCATTTAATTTTGAAAGCTATGATTTTTAATTTAAAAAGTATTTATCAATCATTTTAAAAACAATCAATAATTATAATAATTAACATTTTAAATAGTTTTCATATTAGAAATTGATATAATTTAAGTTATAAATTGTTTGCATAGTAAAATTTGATATCAAATAAGTGTATTGAATACTAATTATACGTGAACTTCTTAATGTTTAAATTGTCTTAAAATTTTAGTTTATATTAAAGAAGTAACTGTTTCAAAAATAACATATTTTTACAATAAAAATACAATTGTCATTCATTTAAAACTAAAAATTAATATTTATATTTAAGTTAAAAATAATATATAATCAAGCTATATGATAAATTATCATTCACTATAAACAGTTTATATCATAAAATGGCAAATTATTTTAAAAACAAAATTCAATTATCTATGAATAAAAGATATTAAAAAGCTGATACTATAGTAATTTTTGAATTTATAATTATTTAAAAGAATTAACATAAATATGGTCAAAATCATCTTTTTATTTTTAAATGAATAATTAAAAATGTGAGTTAGAGACTTAAAGATAAAATTACTGTTTTTTGTCCACTCATATTGTTTTATGAAACTATTTCACAAAAAACAAAACTATAAATCTTTTATCTTTTCAAATGACTTTGACATAAAGAAATTTGACCACACAATTATAGCAAAAGCAATTTGATTTTAAAAAAATTAATGTTCACAAACAAGGTGAAATATATTTATGGATGAACACATATATTTTAATGTAATTTAATTATTTGTTATATCTATTCTTAAAAATTTTAATACTTAACTTTGCAAGTATAATATTTTTTTGTAATTCCAAGAAATTAAAATATAACCCAACGTATGGAACATAAGATTTTATAACGCTTAAAAACAATCTACATGAAACTAAATATTTTTTTATTCATACGATAATGGACATATACTATGCTTAAATTTTGGAATAACGATTACAAAACATATCAACTTTCTAGTATTTAAATATGGTTTTGACTTCACTACCTTTCAATCTATTTTATATCGTTCCATTTGTCAAATATCTAGAATTGGTTTGTTTTCTAATCTTAACTTAATTATAATAATTATATTATTTAATAAATTTCTTAAATTAACAATATGTAATTTATAGTCTATGTATATTTAAATCTTACCATGTAAACATATAACGTCAATCTAAATTCAAATCTGAAATCTTGCAATATATAAAGTCAATCTAAATTCAAATCTGAAATCTTACAATATATTATTTTCATCAATCGTGTAGTACACGGATCCTAACCTAGTAAGGTAATATAAAGAAAGGTCAACATAGGAGATAGTCTTGAAATAGATTCTTTCCGGACATGAGCCTCACTGAAGACGGAAACTTTACAAAGATAAAACCACTTGAGGGTATACTCCACAATTTGTAATTGGATTAGACTAAGAAATTTTGTAGTATTATGATCAAATCCATGGAACTTAAAGAAAATTTACAAAATGAAAATGTAAGAACTAAACTATCTTTCTTTGTTCTCTTGTATCCAACGAGAAAGAAGAAAGAATAATGTTATAACATAACTTTTTTTTGCCTTTCATTGAAAACCCAAAAGAAAAACAGTCTCTTTTCAACTTGTTTTGATCGAGAGGGATTGTCACATAAATATCTTACGGTCGAGACATATTATGTCAATTAGTTATATAAATTATATAATTGTTATTTGAAATTTAGTAAATAAAAAGGGGTTTCTGTTTTGTTTGATTGTATATCTGGTTTTATTTGATTGAAAGAAAGTTATAAATGGTACTTGATTTTGGTATTTGGGTTTGGAAAAAAACATAAGGTTATTGTGTTATGTGATTCATTTAAAAAGATGTGATTTTATGGATTTGATTTACAATTAAACATGGCTAGTAATGAATTTATTGGGAAAATATCACAGAATAACAACTTAGTTTCAAAAGTATTCTAATTTAGTCACTCATGCATATTTTTCTCAAATTGGACCATCAAATGATCAAATCGAGTCATCATTAAATTTTCTTATGTCAAGTAAGTAACGGTGGAGAAGGCGTGGTGGTCAGAATTTACAATATATAAAATTATATTAAAAAATAAAAATATATGATAATTATGAAAAAATAAAAAAATACCTAAAATTTACGTCAACGTTCCATATCAGCATCAAAAGATAGAAAAAAATATTTCTAATTGAAACCAAAAGTATAACATGCCAAAAACATGTTAAGGCTTTTAATTTATATAAAATATAAAAACTGAGTGACCTAACTAAAACACTTTTAAAACTTGAGTTATCTAATTGAAACACTTTTAAAAGTTGGTTACTATTTTACAAAGTTACCCCTGAATTTATTCGTGATATGTCTAGCAAGTTTACTAAGATAAATGTTAGAGATAAGACTTTAAACATTGGATGAAAAACATGCACTTTTTATAGATCATTCTAAAAGTCCTTGTATGTTTTCTACTCGTTGCCATGAGACAGTGGATGATTATTTAAAGAAACCAAATTTATTTTATAATTTTAATATTGAATCAAATAAAGTTAAAAAGTGCTAGTTTACATATCAATGAAGTTGCTGGACCACGGTTCAAAATACAACCAATCCGTTGGATGTTTACAAGTTAGGAAAAATCCAATTGGGTTGTGTAATAAATGGAACATGGTCTTCGGGTTTAGTTTTGAATTCAGAAGATTTGATGGTTAGTATATATAATTCGGTTGAGAACCGTGTATCATTTATTTAATGAATCCTTTTATGTATAGGATGTTATGCTTATATCATGGGCAGACTTAAGTACTACGAGTCACATGTGCCATGAGTTAAACTGGTTTGAGGAATTTGAACCTATTGAAGATGAATCTATACCAAGAATGGAAAATATAACAACTGAGTCTATTATAAAAGTTGAAAAAGTTAGACTTGTATTTATATCTAGAAAATAATTATTATTAGATTATGTGATGTATATCTCAGGCATTTAGAAGAACTTATTTTTTTTTGTATCGTGCCAAATAACTATGATTATAAATATGTTATCGAGTTGGATAAGTTTATCTTGTCTTGACATGAAACCTTTGTTGAATTTGGATAGTTATGTAATGGAATGTTTAAAATTTAATATGTCGTGTTTGATGTTGAATTTGTTTGTATGGCCATCATCATCTTCCAGGAAAGTAGATTATGTTTTTAACTTATGGCAAGCTAAACTATGACATGCAAATTATTTTATAATAAAGACATGTCTAAGATGAGTTCAATACCGACTTTTGATATGAAGCATAGTAAATGTCATGCTTGTGAATTAACTATATTATTACATGAAAACATTCTAACAATGCTAAAAATGAAGGATATGGGGAAGGCATATGTGATCCTTGAGATAATGATTAAAAAGAGTAATAATAGTATTTCCATGACATATTCTCATTACATTGATATCGTGTTAAAGAAATTTAATCATTTTAATTGTTCACTTGTTAGTACTCTTATAGATTCTAGTTTTAAGCTTATTACTAATTGGAGTGATTCAATATCACAATTAGTGTACTCAAAGATAATTGGATGTTTAATATATGCTCTAATTATCACAAGGCCTAACATAGGGTTTGATGTGGCTAAGTTGATAAGATTTACTAGTAATCTTAGTGCTCAACACTGGCAGGTAGTAAACATACTTTTTGAGTACATGATCGAATCGAACTCAATAGAGTAAGTTGTGCATATCATTACATTCGATTTAGTATGGAGAACAAAAGCCTTCTGATTATTACTGATATCATTTTCGAATTGATGTTCAATTGGGATCAAATCTATTCTAGGGATCTTGATTTGGGGGAAAATCAATTGGTTGTGCTTAAAAGAATTAAAAACCCATGACTATCACGGCTGTATGCCTTTGGTTCACCGGTTACACACTCGTTTGCCATCAAGGAGGTCCCGGGTTCGAACCCGGGCACCCTCAACTATTTTTTTTAAAGCCTTTTTTAGTCTTTTAAAAATTACAGAAAATTCCTAAAAATTATAAAAATCATTTTTATAAACTCTATTTATTTTTAAATCATCAACCTTATTTTCTGTATTTTTCTTTAAATTTAAATCTTTATAAAACAATATAACAAAGATATTTATTTTAATTATTTCTTATAAAATGGATTCCTCTAAATTATGGGTTAAATTAATAAATCATTATGGGTCCAAACGCTACCTTTAGTTAAAATTAAAATCTTCCTACTTTAAATAATTATTGAAATTATTTATACTTTACATTAAACGTTATCCGTTATTATAAAAACTTTAATTACGTTAAAATTATTTAAATAATATAACATCATTCATTAAAATACAAGTGATTTCATTATTAAGTCTTATCTATATATATAAGTTAATAAAAACCCAAATCCCAATAAAAACCCTAATCCATTCCCATATCTCATATCATTCTTATTCTAATTCAAGACGTCGATCCGTAGGTTGCCTAATCTATTACCGTTCAAATTTAAATCTCATCAATCAAGGTGAGTTTACAGCCCCACTTTTAGTTTATACTATTTTTGGGGGAGAGAAACATGTTGTTTTCATAAACGTTACATTACATTGGGTTTTTCTAATGTTGCATATACATGATACTATGGTGTTATACTTTGCCCTTCGGACCGTTAATATGCAAATAGCGAGGTGATTATTAGTAGATCTACTGGGATTGACATACCCCGCCCGGTCTAGTCGCGCTAGCTTGTCAAACGGGTGAACGATTAGCCTGTTTTACAGTATTGTGGTGGGGAAACCATAGCCGGGCCTACATTATTACTATTGATTACATGTCAGCTCGGTCACGACTTCATACACATAGTGATTGCTATGGGCTAGCTACCCATTATATGCTTTGATTACTAAATTCGGGAATTTCATTACTGATACTTACTGTTTTCTGATAAACCTGTGAACTCACCAGTCTTGTACTGACTTTTACATGTTTTCTCTCAGGGCATTGATGTGGCACGTTTAGGAGCACAGCATCCACTGCATGTCATTCTGGATTCATCCCAAACTAATTTCAAGATTTAATTTCATCTACTTTACATAAGTTGGATTGGGCGCGTGTTTGCGTGTTTCAAAACTATTGTTAAATATTTTCCTTTTTTCGCTTCCGCAATACTTAAATACAAGTTGGTTTATTTCATTATTACTAAGCAATTTATATGATTTGTAATTATCGAGTCGTTTGGTGTAACTAATGCTTATCTGATATCCTGGTTATGTCACACGCCTAGCGGTAAAACTCCGTTTGTGGAAAATGAGGGCGTGACAGATTGGTATCAGAGCATTAGTTATAGCGAACTAAAATGAACTTTGCATCTCATTTGCATTGCATTTTAGACTATAGCTGGATTTGCATTAGTTACACACACATAGATTACTAAGCTGTGCTTACTTAATTTGGTTGCCTGAGAACTTTTGCTTTAACATATCCCTGTGAGCTTGCGACTATAGGGATGGTGGCTCCAAATTGCTGTGAGTCACGGGAGGGGTTACTTATGAATTTCCTGCACCTTACTGATCCTTTCATATACTTTGATTGATCGACCCCGATATAATACTTACATATTTGGTACTTCTATCGTTGATGACCACTGTACTTGGCAAGATATGTTAGCCTGATAGGAGGAACCGGGGGTGATCATAAAAAGCAAATTACCATTACAGGTGCACACGTAATTGTAATTTGTCGTGCATGCTAAGTCCGGTGAATTTGGTCGGGTGGTAACGTTGTAGTCGGTATAAGTCATCGTTTCTACACCGTGAGCAAGAAATTTTTGATTTTCATAAGAACATAGATACTAATGTGGAAACTATCCTTCAATTCTACTTGTATGAATGCTCACTCTTACCTCGAATTCGGATAAATTCAAACCATGACATGAGTCCTAATCCCTCGGATTCGAACTGATCTTCTAGCTTGTCTGTTACTTTAAATTCTTGAACCTCTTTTCCTTTTCATTCCAAGACAAAGGGGTTATTTTCATGCGACTGATAGCTTTGAATTTTGATATCTGGTTGGATATTTACTTATTTATGTATATGGTAATTTAAAGAATGTCTGGAAGAGGACGTGGACGCGGGAGAGGTGTCACATCCCAGTTGAAGCGTGAACGATATGGGTGGAATGTGACTAGCTTTTATCAGAGTGCATTGTTTACAGTGAAATAAACACAGTTATAATATAAAACATAACACAGACATGCTTTTATTAATACTAGAGGAATTACATCTTTTTACATAATATACCAAAATTAGATGTAATTAGTTACAACTAAGTTACAGCATGTCTAAAATCTATGAAAATGCGCGTCCACGTACACACTTCCGTCAACGATGTTGACGGTCAGTGTTACACAGACCCGTCCCACGACTTCGCCCCAACCATCATGAACCTCAAAGCTGAAATCAAAGGTGTTACTCATTTCTTGAAAAAGTACACTTAAACCAGTCAATAAAAATGTTGGAGAAAATATAGGTTTATTCCAGACAAAATATTTTGTTGATGTATCAATTACAACCAAACCTGCTCACAACATAATCATACTGTCACGAAATAATCATAAAATCAGATAATATTACATCCTAGCCCCCATTCGGTTAGATGCAGGAAAATAGCAGTAACCCTCATCCGGTTAGTGCAAATATTCTCCTATGTAGCGCTACCAATATTATTGACCAGTTCATCATTCGAACTAATGGTTGTGTCGCAAATGACAGTAAGCAAACAAAAATATTTTCAAAACAATACATCAACTCAACAGTATACTTTTTCCCCCAAAACTTTACTGAATACCAAATGGTTGAAAATGGGGCTATGAACTCACCGTGTCTTCTCACTTAAATCTAACAAGATAGTTCACAGTGTTAGACAATACTTCAAATATTTTTCTGGTTTTCATTGACTGAAAAAGATTTATTCCAGATTTCTCAAAAATCAGAAAAATAGCTACTGATGTACAAAAATCACCAAAATTTAATAAAACATAACTTGGACTGTTTTTAGCTTCTTATAATTTTCACAACATTAAATTCCCAACAGATTATTTAATATAAATCCCACAATATTCCCAAAATTCATCAAAATACATACTGCTCTTCAATAAATACTCAAAAATTCATAGAATTTTTTACAAAAAGTCAGTAACATTACATAATTTTTATAGCATCCAAATCTTAATAGATTATTTCCTGTAAATTTCATAACATTCTCATAAATGATTAAAAGTAGCTTCTGCCCACTAAAAATTCGCAAAATTTCACAGAAGACTTCTTATATAAAACCAAGAATCATATAATTATATCAAAATCCAAATCATAACAGAGCAGTTTCTATAATTTTCACAATAATTGAAATATTTAGAAAAACTACTTATACTGTTCCAAAAATTATGAAAACTATATATTTTGTAACTTCATATTTAATATTATATCTATGAGTTTACCAGAATTTATTATTCACTTTAAGTATTTATTCTTATTTATTTACTACAGAACATATAAAAATTCATATCTTAATCATAATAAGGAATAAAATTTTGAACTAACTCCAGAGGCTTTTATACCTCAAAAGAATAATTTTGTGATTTTATCAGAATTTTCCCGAATTTATTTCTATTTTTGACATTTTCTCTTATTTTTCATTTATAAAATAATTTATATAAATTATTTACTTTATCAAAATTTTGTTAAAACTTCCAGTTTAATATTTAAGCAGGTAAGTGAGAATTTTTAATTCCCATAATTGCAGTTATTTAATATTTATTTGATTTTTCTTAAATAGTTATGATATATATATTCAAAGTTTAAATATATCGTTTTAAATCATAAGTTTCTGAGTTTTGGATCTTATTATTCAAGATTCATGGATTAAAGTTTTCCAAAATTGGTTTTGGTAATTAATACTTGTATATACATACATATCAATATGTATGTATATATATATGTTTTGTTAACATATATGTAACCAAACCTTTTTATTACCTTTGATGATGAACTTAATGGTGTTTCAGCTTTTGGAAATTTGAGAACAAGGTGGTAAGGATTGTGAATGATGATAATAAGTGTTGGTGGTGTAGAGGTATGGTTACGGGGTGTTGATGATGGTGTGGTGGTTATTTTGTTTGGAAACCCGAAAGTGAGGGGTAGAGATAAAGTGGTGCTTGGTTGTTGTTGGTTGAACCGAGAGGTAAAGAAAGCCAGACGATGTGGTGTGAAGATGGTGGTGTAGGTGGCGGTTGTGCTTGAGAGTGAAGATGGTTGGGGTTGGAGTTGTTTATGCAATAACCGAGAAGGAAGAGCAAGGTGGTGGCATTGTTTAGGAGAATTGTGAAGCTTATGTGGGATTGTTCAAGAGACCTGAGGCTTTAAACAAAGCATGAGCCGGTTATAGGGTGGTGACTCACCAAAATCTAGCATGAAGGTGGCGGTTCCTCATGCCTCCAAACCGAGAGGATGCCATATCTTTGTTTACATGGAAGTCTAGTTAGGAGTCTAGGTACTAGGTTTTGACTTTGAGGGAATATATTCCCTACTCCTTAATCCCGAGGCTATGGTTGTGAGAGCAAGGAATTGATACATGGTGTGAATGCAAAGAAAAATGGATATGGATGGTGGTTTAGGAATAACCGAGAGCATGGTGGTGCATGGATGGAGATGCATGTGGCGGTTTTAGAAAGAAAACAAAATGGAACAAGATATCTAAGAGATAGAATTAGGATTTGACTTTAAAGTGTGAGTGTAGGGTGGCGGTTTTGGTGTACAAGAAACCCGAGAATTAGAGGGATAGGTGGCACATATTGAGGGCATTCACATGTGAATAGAATGTTTAGGGTATTAGGATGGAGGGCTAGATTCATAGGTTTTCACTTTGTAACATGAATGCTTGGATTAAGGCAACATGGTGGCGGTTTCTATGTTCAAGAAACAACCGAAGGTGGTGATGGTTTCGAGTGGTATCTTGAGGTGGTGGTTCGGGTTGGTTGTTTTCGGGTTATGTTCTTGACCGAGGGGTGTAGGGGAAGGGTGGTTTGGGTTTTTAGTTTTTGGTTTTAGTTAGGTTTTTAGTTTAGTTAAGTTTTGAGGTGTTTATATACATATATATATACCCGTAAGTATATACATATGTAAGTGAGCTATGTATATATATCTATACTAAAACATATATGCTTGTAGTACAAAAATTTTCCATGTATACGTATATAGGTAAACATGCCCACGTAAAAACAAAAACAAACAAACAAACAAACAAACCCAGTATATCCCACTCAAGAGCAGGGTCTGGGGAGAAAGGGCGTACCTGGTGCTGCAAAGAGCTCCCGCGTTTTCGCAGGGTCCAGGGAGGGTCCGTCCCATTTAAGGGAAGATGTACGCGGTCTTTCCCCCACATTTTGTGGGGAGGCCGTTTCCACGGATCGAACCTGAGACCTTCGTTTCCACGTAAAAACTTATGTATATATATACGTATGTGTGGATTTCAGACATATAAACATACGTACATACGTAAATTATCAATATATAGACATGCATGCAACATGCATACGTAAGGTTTTCATATATATGTATGTATGCAACCATGCATACGTATACCCATAATATATATCATTTTATGAGTCCAAAGTTATATATATATAAGATATATATATACACATCATACATAAAATTATTCGTACACAAACTTGCTTGTTTCATTTTCCATATATATAATTGCATATGTGTATTATATATTTAATATACATGCAAAAAGTATAAATAATAATTATAAATTTTAGGGTTGTCACATTCTCCCCCCGTTAAAAGAATTTCGTCCTGAAATTCAGTGGAGTGTGCTTTAAAAACTTAAATAATTATTACCTCTGAACAGGTGAGGGTACTTTTTTTTGATCTCATCTTCCTTTCCCAAGTGTATTCTGGTCCTCTTTTTTCATTCCACTTAATTTTCACTATGGGAATTTTACTTTTTCTTAACTTCTTGATTTCTTTTCCCACAATGGCTATTGGTTCTTCCACAAAATACAATTTCTTATCTAACTGTATTTTTTGAATTGGTACTACCAGAGTTTCATTGGTTAAGCATTTCTTGAGATTGGACACATGAAATGTGTTGTGTACTTCACATAATTCCTGTGGTAATTCCAACTTATATGCTACAGGACCAATTCTATCAATAATTTTAAATGGACCAATGTACCTAGGGTTCAGTTTACTGGATTTTCCAAATCGAAAGATACCTTTAGAGGGTGATATTTTTAGGTAAACTCTGTCTCCAATTTGGAATTCTAATGGTTTCCTCCGTTTGTCTGCATAGCTTTTCTGTCGATCACGAGCTTCTTTCAACCTGTTTTTAATCTCAGTGATCTTATCTGTAGTTTCTTGGATTAGTTCACGACCCCTGAGTTGTTTATCACCTACTTCATTCCAACATAAAGGTGATCTATATTTACTTCCATATAGAGCCTCAAATGGTGCTAATCCAATGCTAGAGTGATAACTATTATTGTATGAAAATTCTATTAGAGGCAAGTGACTATCCCAATTTCCACCAAAGCCTATAGCACAAGCCCTTAACATGTCTTCTAAGGTTTGTATGGTTCTTTCACTCTGTCCATCATTCTGTGGATGATAAGCTGTACTTAAGTTTATTTGAGTTCCTAAAGCTTTTTGCAAAGTTTGCCAGAATCTAGAAGTAAATCTGCTATCCCTATCTGATATAATGGATACATGTATTCCATGTCTAGACACAACTTCTTTAATGTAGATTCTTGCTAATCTCTCAATCTTGTAATCTTCACGGATAGGTAAGAAATGAGCAGATTTAGTTAGTCTATCAACTATAACCCAAATTGTGTCGTATCCATTTCTGGTCCTGGGTAACTTAGTTATGAAATCCATTGTAATTTGATCCCATTTCCATTCTAGGATTTCTGGTTGTTGCAAATATCCTGAAGGTTTCTGATATTCAGCTTTTATTCTTGAGCAAACATCACACTGTTCCACAAATTCTCCAACTGATCTTTTCATGCCTGGCCACTAGTATTGACTTTTTAAATCTTTATACATTTTATTGTTTCCTGGGTGCACAGAGTATCTTGACTTATGAGCTTCTTGCAAAACAGTTGTTCTAATTAGGTTGTTGTCCGGTATCCAGATCCTTCCGTTGAATTTTAGAATTCCATCTGTTTCTTCTTTCAAGTCTTTTCCTTTTCCTTTTAGTTTCAGTAGATCTTGTTGTTGAGCTTCCCGGATTTGTCTTAACAGATCTGAACGTAGTTCCATTTTCATTGCTCGTACCCGTAGAGGTTTTGTTCTTTCTTTTCTACTTAAAGCATCAGCTACTACATTGGCTTTCCCTGGGTGATACCTAATTTCACAGTCGTAATCACTTAATAACTCTACTCATCTTCTTTGCCTCATATTTAACATT
Organism: Flaveria linearis; assembly: GCA_024085815.1. NCBI lineage: Eukaryota > Viridiplantae > Streptophyta > Magnoliopsida > Asterales > Asteraceae > Flaveria > Flaveria linearis. Next base: position 49,025,545 of record CM044011.1, on the reverse strand, counting down.
TTCTGATCAAAGATGTGTTGTAAACTTTTGTGGTCCGTATATATTATACACTTAGTTCCATATAAATAATGCCTCCAAATCTTTAGTGCAAATATTACAGCTCCTAATTCTAGATCATGGGTGGTGTAATTCTTTTCACTACCTCTGAGTTGTCTAGATGCATATGCAATCACTTTATCTTTTTGCATTAAAACACATCCAAAACCTTGACGAGATGCATCACAATATACTATGAAGTTATCTGTTCCTTCAGGTAAAGCTAATACAGGTGCACTACATAATTTATTCTTAAGAAGTTCAAAGTCGTTCTGCTTTTCTTCCCATACATACTTTTTATCTTTTTGAGTCAATTCTGTTAATGGTTGAGCTATTCTTGAGAAGTTTTCTACAAATCTCCTGTAGTATCCTACTAAACCTAAAAATTGACGTATTTCTGTCGGAGTTTTTGGAATTCCCTATTTCTTAACTGCTTTTATTTTTGCTGGATCAACCTGAATTCCATTTTGGTTGACTATGTGCCCAAGGAATTGTACTTCTCTTTTACAAAATTCACATTAGGAAAATTTTACGTATACCTTTTCTTTTCGTAATAGTTCCAAGGTTAACCTGAGGTGTTGTTCGTGGTCTTCCTTACTCTTAGAATAAATTAGAATGTCATCAATGAAGACTATAACAAATTTATCTAGGTAAGGTTTACACACTCTATTCATCCGGTCCATAAATACTGCTGGAGCATTGGTTAACCCAAATGGCATCACAAGGAATTCATAATGACCGTATCTAGTTCTAAAAGCAGTCTTGGAAATGTCATCTTCCTGTACCCTTAATTGATGATATCCAGATCTTAAGTCTATTTTTGAAAAATAACTAGATCCCTGCAGTTGGTCAAACAGATCATCAATTCTAGGGAGTGGATACCTATTCTTTACAGTAACCTTATTAAGTTCCATATAATCAACACACATTCTAAAGGTTCCATCCTTCTTTGTTAATAAGACTGGTGCTCCCCAAGGGGATACACTAGGACGTATGAATCCTTTATCCAATAATTCCTGTAACTGAGTCATAAGTTCTTTCATCTCAGTCGGTGCTAAACGGTAAGGTGCTTTAGCAATAGGGGCTGTTCCTGGTATCAATTCTATTTTAAATTCTACCTGACGAGGGGGTCGTAATCCAGGTAGTTCATCAGGAAACACATCAGCATATTCATTTACAACAGGAACACTTTCCAAATTTTCCTTATCAAGTTTTGTATCAACAATATGGGCCAAGAACGCTAAACAATTCCTGTTGAGGTATTTTCATGCTTTTTCATAAGTAATTAGTTTCACAGTATTATTTGGCTTATCACCATAAATGCAGAGAATTTTGTTTTCCTTAGCCAAAGGAATCTTAATCATTTTCTTATCACAAATGATTTCAACATGATTTGCACTTAACCAATCCATTCCTACTACGATATCAAATCCTCCTAACTTAATAGGTATCAGATTTATATCAAAACAGTACTCATCTAAATTCAAGATGCAGTTAGGAATAATTTCATCAACTTCAATTATCTTACCATCAGCTAATTCTATCACATAAATATCACGTAATTTTTCAGATGCTGAACTAATTGATGGTCTAAAAGTATGTGAAACAAAGCTGCGGGTTGCTCCTGTATCAAATAATACTTTAGCGTACTGATTATTGATAAGGAACGTACCCGTAACTACTTCTGGTTCATGACGTGCCTTATTAGCTTGTATCACAAATGCCCTTCCACAGGGGTTGTTCTTGTTAGCTGGAGTCTTACCCTTTCGTTGTGGACATTCGTTCCGGAAATGATTTTCACTTCCATACTTAAAACAGACGGTTTTAGAGTTAGTAGGGTTTTTACAGTCTCTAGAAATGTGTCCCTTTCTTTTCCAGTTATAACACACCACTGTCATACAGTTTCCTGTATGATATCTTTGACAGATGTTACACTGTGGTGGTTTTTCTACTTTCTTCCCTTGAGTTGTTCCTAGAAAGTTTCTTGATGAAGGTCGGGCTACTCTTTTCTGAGAACTTTCTCCAAATCTTTTCCCAGGATGATTTTCAGTCCATTTCCTTTTCTCTCCTACCTGTTAATGACTCAATGATCCATTCCTGATCATTTCATCTGTCAGACTTCCTGACAAAATTACTGCTTCTTGGAAGGTTTTGGTTCTAGCAGATTTCACTAGTCCTCTTATTTGTGGCACTAATCCCCAAATATACCTTCCTATTCTTTTAGATTCCGGGGATATGAAATGTGGTACTAATCTGGATAATTCATTATACCTATCAGTATATTCCCGGTGTGCAGACCCTTTCATCTCTAGTGCTAAGAATTCAGCCTCTAGTTTTTCTATCTCATTGTAAGGAAAATATTTTTCTATCACTAGATTTCTAAATTCTTCCCAACTCAGCTTATTCATAACATTTCTACCCTTAGTGTGTACCTCCATTTTCCACTAGGATTGTGCTTCTCCTTTAAGAGAATGGGAAGCAAACAGTGTCTTGAAGTTTTCAGCACAGTTGCTGATTTCCTGAACTCCTTTCATGTCATCTAGCCATCTTAACGCTTGTACTGCTCCACCTTTTTCATCAAATTCCCGAGGTCTACAGGACATAAAAGTTTTGTAGGAGCATCCCTTTGAAATTCCATTTAAAATCTCTTCTTCCTGTCTTTCTTCTATATTCATATTTTCAGGTCCTGATGGTGGGTTTGAGGTAGTTCCAATATTCAGATTTTGTTGGAGTTGAGTAATTAAAGTAGGTAGGATAGCTTCCAGTTGTTGGGCTACTATCTGAAATATCCTATCATTCTCAGTGGTATCAGGGTTCACAGGTGTTTCTTCCCCAAGTCTGGTCCTGGGTCGTCCCACTCGAGCTGTTCTCCTGACAGACTGAGTGTTTCTTTTTGACGGCATGATTCACTATAGTGAATTTCAAGGTTAGTATTACAAATAAATATCTTAACACAAAAATTATTTAACATAATTCAAACAAACATGTTATCACAAAAATACATATATTAGTTAAGCTCTTATTTCTTTTATTCTAAAAAGTTAAACTATAAACTTTCAGTTTCTGCTAAGCCATTTCCAGATCTTGGTGAAGATACTTTTCTTGGGTGTCTTGAGCGTTTTGATGTCCTTCTGAATTTTCCAGATTCCTAGCAATATTTTCTTAAGTTTCTTAAGAGTCTGTCGGGCTGTCTTCACCTGATCCAACTTTGGCTTAATAATTCTATCTTCATCTTTTGGAAAATCAGGAGGTTGTCTTTCTAAATCCTCAGATTGCTTAGCTTTAAATTTGTGTCCCCGTAGTATCTTTTTCCTAGGAGTCTTAATTGTATATCCTCCCCTGTGTACTGGTGCACATCTAACATAAAATTTTGTCTTATTCTCCATTTCTGTTGGGGTAACATCCATAGCCTGCTGAGGTTCCGGTTCAGGTGTTATTCCTTTAGGACTGCTATGGTATGAACCTTCGGAAGGGTCGATTTCATAATGATAACTACCTGAATTCATACTGCAAAACTTCTTAACTATATTTCACAAAGAGAGTTAGTCAAATAACTTATCAAAATTTTGGTTAGAATATTAATCATGAAATTTCACATAATTCACATAAATTCACATAAAATCATAAAGTATATATTGAGCTTATGGTTATAGTCTAGTTATTTACTTAAAATAACTAATTCTCTATAACCAATGGCTCTGATACCAACCTGTCACATCCCGGCGGAAGCGTGAATGATACGGGTGGAATGTGACTAGCTTTTATCAGAGTGCATTGTTTACAGTGAAATAAACACAGTTATAATATAAAACATAACACAGACATGCTTTTATTAATAGTAGAGGAATTACATCTTTTTACATAATATACCAAAATTAGATGTAATTAGTTACAACTAAGTTACAGCATGTCTAAAATCTATGAAAATGCGCGTCCACGTACACACTTCCGTCAACGATGTTGACGGTCAGTGTTACACAGACCCGTCCCACGACTTCGCCCCAACCATCATGAACCTCAAAGCTGAAATCAAAGGTGTTACTCATTTCCTAAAAAAGTACACTTAAACCAGTCAACAAAAATGTTGGTGAGAACATAGGTTTATTCCAGACAAAATATTTTGTTGATGTATCAATTATAACCAAACCTGCTCACAACATAATCATACTGTCACGAAATAATTATAAAATCAGATAATATTACATCCTAACCCCCATTCGGTTAGATGCAGAAAAATAGCAGTAACCCTTATCTGGTTAGTGCAAATATTCTCATAAGTAGCGCTACCAATATTATTGACCGGTTCCTCATTCGAACTAATAGTTGTGTCGTAAATGACAATAAGCAAACAAAAATATTTTCAAAACAATACATCAACTCAATAGTATACTTTTTCCCCCAAAAATTTACTGAATACCAAATGGTTGAAAATAGGGCTATGAACTCACCGTGTCTTCTCACTTGAACCTAACAAGATAGTTCACAGTGTTAGACAATACTTCAAATATTTTTCTGGTTTTCATTGACTGTAAAAGATTTATTCCAGATTTCTCAAAAATCATAAAAATAGCTACTGATGTCCACAAATCACCAAAATTTAATAAAACATAACCTGGACCGTTTGTAGCTTCCTATAATTTTCAAAACATTAAATTCCCAATAGATTATTTAATATAAATACCACAATATTTACAAAATTCATCAAAATACCTACTGCTCTTCAATAAATCCTCAAAAATTCATAGAATTTTTTCCAACAAGTTAGTAACATTTCATAATTTTTATAGCATCCAAATTTTAATAGATTATTTCCTGTAAATTTCATAACATTCTCATAAATGATTAAAAATAGCTTCTGCTCACTAAAATTCCTAAAATTTCACAGAAGACTTCATATACAAAATCAAGAATCATATAATTATTTCAAAATTAAAATCATAACAGAACAGTTTTTGTAATTTCCACAATAATTGAAATATTTATAAAAAATATTTATACTCTTCCAAAAGTTATGAAAACTATATATTCTGTAGCTTAGTATTTAATATTACATCTATGATTTTACCAGTATTTATTATTCACTTAAGTATTTATTCTGATTTATTTACTACAGAACATATAAAAATTCATATCTTAATCATAATAAGGAATAAAATTCTAAAATAACTCCAGAGGCTTTTATAACTCAAAAGAATCATTATGTGATTGTATCAGAATTTTCTCGAATTTATTTCTATTTTTTACATTTTCTCTTATTTTTCATTTATAAAATAATTTATATAAATTATTTACTTTATCAAAATTTTGTCAAAACTTCCAGTTTAATATTTCAGTAGGTAAGTGAGAATTTTTAATGTTTATTCCCACAATTGCAGTTATTTAATATTTATTTGATTTTTCTTAAATAGTTATGATATATATATTCAAAGTTTAAATATATCTTTTTAAATCATAAGTTTCTGAGTTTTGGAACTTATTATTCAAGATTCATGGATTAAAGTTTTCCAAAATTGGTTTTGGTAATTAATCCTTGTATATACATACATATCAATATGTATGTATATATATATATATGTTTTGTTAACATATATGTAACCAAACCTTTTTATTACCTTTGATGATGAACTTAATGGTGTTTCAGCTTCTGGAAATCCGAGAACAAGGTGGTAAGGATCGTGAATGATGATAATAAGTGTTGGTGGTGTAGAGGTATGGTTACAGGGTGTTGATGATGGTGTGGTGGTTATTTTGTTTGGAAACCTGAAAGTGAGGGGGTAGAGATAAAGTGGTGCTTGGTTGTTGTTGGTTGAACCGAGAGGTAAAGAAAGCCAGACGATGTGGCGTGAAGATGGTGGTTTAGGTGGCGATTGTGCTTGAGAGTGAAGATGGTTGTGGTTGGAGTTGTTTATGCAATAACCGAGAAGGAAGAGCAAGGTGGTGGTGTTGTTTAGGAGAATTGTGAAGCTTATGTGGGATTGTTCAAGAGACCCGAGGCTTTAAACAAAGCATGAGCCGGTTATACAGTGGTGACTCACCAAAATCTAGCATGAAGGTGGCCGTTCCTCATGCCTCCAAACCGAGAGGATGCCACATCTTTGTTTACATGGAAGTCTAGTTAGGAGTCTAGGTACTAGGTTTTGACTTTGAGGGAATATATTCCCTACTCCTTAATCCCGAGGCTATGGTTGTGAGAGCAAGGAATTTATACATGGTGTGAATGCAAAGAAAAATGGATATGGATGGTGGTTTAGGAATAACCGAGAGCATGGTGGTGCATGGATGGAGATGCATGTGGCGTTTTTAGAAAGAAAACAAAATGGAACAAGATATCTAAGAGATAGAATTAGGATTTGACTTTAAAGTGTGAGTGTAGGGTGGCGGTTTTGGTGTACAAGAAACCTGAGAGTTAGAGGGATAGGTGGCACATATTGAGGGCATTCACATGTGAATAGAATGTTTAGGGTATTGGGATGGAGGGCTAGATTCATAGGTTTTGACTTTGTAACATGAATGCTTGGATTAAGGCAACATGGTGACGGTTTCTATGTTCAAGAAACAACCGAAGGTGGTGATGGTTTCGAGTGGTATCTTGAGGTGGTGGTTCGGGTTGGTTGTTTTCGGGTTATGTTCTTGACCGAGGGGTGTAGGGGAAGGGTGGTTTGGGTTTTTAGTTTTTGGTTTTAGTTAGGTTTTTAGTTTAGTTAAGTTTTGAGGTGTTTATATACATATATATATATACCCGTAAGTATATACATATGTAAGTGAGCTATGTATATATATATCTATACTAAAACATATATGCTTGTTGTACAAAAATTTTCCATGTATACGTATATAGGTAAACATGCCCACGTAAAAACTTATGTATATATATACGTATGTGTGGATTTCGGACATATAAACATACGTACATACGTAAATTATCAATATATAGACATGCATGCAACATGCATACGTAAGGTTTTCATATATATGTATGTATGCAACCATGCATACGTATACCCATAATATATATCATTTTATGAGTCCAAAGTTATATATATATAAGATATATATATACACATCATACATAAAATTATTCGTACATAAACTTGCTTGTTTCATTTTCCATATATATAATTGCATATGTGTGTTATATATTTAATATACATGCAAAAAGTATAAATAATAATAATTATAAATTTTAGGGTTGTCACAAGAGGTAACATCTCCATGACGCCTACAGAATTGGCGGCGCTAATCAATCAGAGTGTTACCGCAGCATTGGCAAGCCAACACCTTCCACGACAGAATCCCATTGGACAACCAGTTTGCACCTGCAAGTCCTTTATGGACTGCAAACCTAATCCATTCAGGGAACTGAGGGAGCAGTGGGACTACTCCCTTGGTTCGAAAAGCTGGAGTCGGTGTTTGAAATCTATAACTGCCCTGATGAGAATAGGGTGAAATATGTTGCTGGCACAATGGATGGTGCTGCTCTGAGCTGGTGGAACACACAAGTTCAGATGTTGGGTGTTGAAGCTGCAAATGCCACGACATGGAAAGAATTCAAGAACTTGCTGAAGGAGGAGTACTGTTCAAGAGATGAAGTACAAAAACCGGAAACTGAATTTTGGAACTTAAAGATGGTAGGTTCTGAAAATCGAAGCCTACACAACTCGTTCTCACGAGTTGGCTACCCTGTTCCCTACTATGATCAACCCGGCTTACAAACGAGTTGAGAGGTACATCGATGGGCTAATTCCAGAAATACAGAGCATGGTCATCACTGCTAGACCAGCTACCATTCAGGAAGCTGTCCAACTGGCCCACAAGCTGACTGACCAGGCTGTCGCTCAGGGTAAACTGCCCCCGCGTGTTGCTGCATCTGGTTTCAATGATAACAAGAGAAAATGGGAACCATCTGCCAACGGGAAGCAATCTTCATCCTCTACTCACCAACCCCAACATAAGAAGTTCAACCCGTCCCAATCTTCTCATGACATGGGGAATTCGGGTGGCTATCATGGAAACCTTCCGAAGTGCAACAAATGTAAGTTCCATCATGCTGGACAATGCACAAGGAACACTTGTGAGAGGTGTGGAAAGTTTGGGCACGTTGCTAAAAACTACAGGGTAAACCTCCCGGGAAAAGCACCTCAGCAGCAGCAGAACTACAACCAGACTGGGTGTTATGAATGCGGTCAACCCGGTCACTTTAAAAGGGAATGTCCAAGACTGAAAAGAAATGGTAACAATGGTGCTACTGATAAGCCTAAAGACAACAACAATGGTGGTGGCGGTGGTAGAGGCAGAGCTTTCATCATGGGTTCAGGTGAGGCTCGAAATGACCCTACTGTAGTGTCTGGTAGATTCACTATTAATGGATGTTATGCCTCTATTCTATTTGACTCTGGTGCTGATAAAAGTTATGTATCCATAAAATTTAGCAAAGTACTAGGGATGGTACCTACTAACTTGACTTCTGAGTATACCATAGAAATAGCCGATGGTAGGACGATAACAACAACCCAAGTGTTTAGAAACTGTAAGCTAGGCTTATCTGGACACACGTTCTGCATAGACCTTGTTCCTGTCACACTCGAAAGCTTCGATGTAGTAGTCGGGATGGATTAGTTATCCAAGAATAGTGCTGAGATCATTTGCAAGGAGAAGCAGATCAAGTTACCCATTTCGGACGATGAAATTCTTACAGTAGAAGGTGATAAGGTGGGTGCGGTGGTCGGCATCATATCATATCTGAAGACTCAGAAATGCCTCAGGAAGGGACACTTTGCCTTGTTGGCACTTGTTACTGAAACGAAGACGGATGAAAGGCGAGTCGAAGATATTCCACTTGTGAGAGACTTTCCCGAAGTATTTCCCGAAGACTTACCTGGCCTTCCTCCGCACAGACAGGTACAATTTCAGATTGAGTTAGCACCTGGAGCAGCTCCGATCGCTCGGGCGCCGTACCGTCTTGCACCAAACGAACTACAAGAGCTGTCTAAGCAATTGCAAGAATTGTTATACAAGGGATTCATACATCCCAGCTCTTCACCCTGGGGAGCTCCAGTGCTTTTCGTTAAAAAGAAAGATGGAACCTACAGGATGTGTATTGATTACCGCGAACTGAACAAGGTGACAATCAAGAATATGTATCCACTTCCACGCATTGATGACTTGTTTGACCAGTTACAGGGATCAAGCTACTACTCCAAAATTGATTTGAGATCGGGTTATCATCTGTTGAGGGTTCGAGAGGAAGACATTTCCAAGACTGCGTTCCGGACTCGCTATGGGCATTACGCGTTCACTGTAATGCCTTTTAGGCTGACCAATGCCCCAGCAGTTTTCATGGACCTCATGAACCGTGTTTGCAAACCTTATTTGGATAAGTCTGTCATTGTCTTCATTGATGACATACTGATCTACTCCCGTAATAAGGAAGATCATGAGGAACATTTGAGGACCATACTGGAATTGCTAAGGAATGAGCAGCTTTACGCCAAGTTCTCAAAATGCGACTTCTGGATGCGTGAAGTGCAATTCCTTGGGCATGTGGTGAATGAAAAGGGTATACATGTTGATCCTTCAAAGATTAAAGCAATCAAGGATTGGCCGGCACCAAAGACGGCTACTGAGGTGCGACAATTCCTTGGTTTGGCAGGCTATTACCGAAGGTTTATCGAAGGATTTTCAAAATTGGCGCAACCTTTGACTGCCCTAACTCATAAGGGAACAATTTACAAGTGGGGCAGCAAAGAGGAAACAGCGTTTCAGGCGCTTAAAGACAAACTCTGCAGCGCACCAATCCTAGCCTTACCAGAAGGAACTGATGACTTTGTTGTTTACTGTGATGCATCCATCCAGGGTTTGGGGTATGTATTGATGCAACGTGACAAAGTCATAGCTTATGCATCTAGACAGCTCAAGGTGCATGAGAAGAACTACACAACGTATGATCTGGAACTGGGAGCTATAGTGTTTGCCTAGAAGATCTGGAGGCACTACTTATATGGAACCAAGTGCACGATCTATACAGATCATAAGAGCCTCAGCACATATATGACCAGAAGGAACTGAATATGCGGCAACGACGGTGGTTAGAATTACTTAATGATTATGACTGTGCGATCAAGTACCATCCGGGTAAGGCTAATATGGTAGCCGATGCCCTTAGTCGTAAGGAAACCCTAAAGCCTCGTCGGGTGCGTGCATTGCAAATGACTATCCACTCTGAGGCCTTGAAGATGGAGAATCTGAAAGCAGAATCCATGCGAGGCATGGAGAAACAGTTGGAGGTTAAAGCTAATGGAATCTATTATTTCATGGAACGGATCTGGGTACCACAGTACGGGAATTTGCGAGAGCTGATAATGGATGAAGCTCATAAGTCACGTTACTCGATCCATCCAGGTTCAGACAAAATATATCAGGACCTGAAAGAATTTTACTGGTGGCCGAAAATGAAAGCGGAGATAGCCACATACGTAAGCAGATGCCTAACTTGTTCCAAGGTTAAGGTAGAATACCAGAGACCATCAGTTTACTCCAACAACCAGAAATTCCAGTCTGGAAATGGGAGCAGATCTCAATAGACTTCATCACAAAGTTACCTAGGACTCCCAGCGGATGCGATACCATTTGGGTTATAGTTGATCGCTTAACGAAATCCGCACACTTTCTGGCAATCCGAGAGACTGATCGAATGGAGAAGCTGACACGTATCTATTTAAGGGAAATAGTCTCTCGGCATGGCGTGCCGATATCTATCATTTCTGATCGTGACGCTCGGTTCACTTCTCACTTTTGGCAATCATTACAACGATCATTGGGAACACGGCTGGATATGAGTACGGCGTATCACCCGCTGACCGATGGTCAAAGTGTGACACCCCCCCGCAGGAAGGTGTACGAGAGCCGCAACGTGATATTGTCCGCTTTGGCCTCGGCCTCACGGATTTAAAACGCGTCACATTGGGGAAGGTATCCAACCCCTTATAAAGAGACCTTCGTTTACCTGCCCAACCGATGTGGGATGAGTCATAGCCATATTTTCAAGCATGTGTCCATCCACCCACCGAAGTGAGACCAGCGTCCTCGCTGGCACAACGGCCCGGCCCCGGCTCTGATACCAACTGTGCCACCCCCCGCAGGAAGGTGTACGAGAGCCGCAAATGGATATTGTCCTCTTTGCCCGCAGGCTCAAGGATTTAAAACGCGTCCAATTGGGGAAGGTATCCAGCCCCTTATAAAGAAGCCTTCGTTCGCCTCCCCGACCGATGTGGGATGAGTCATAGCCTTCCCCTGTGGGAATATTTGCAGGCATGTGTCCAAAAAAATTAATAAACAAACTTGCAGGGACCATTTGGGTAAACATTTCAAAACCAACCCCCCATCCCATTTTCTTTCCCGACTTACCGGCGGAGCTCCGGCCATACTCCGGCCGAGCTCCGGCCACCCCAAATCGTAATAAAAACCTTAAAATTTTGATTCGAATCGTTCTAAAACGCCTCGTGTACCTGCAACAAACTTAAATGAGCATGATAATTGTGATTAAACACCGGTTACGAAACCAAACTAAGGCATAACCGAAACCCATTTAATCATATAGCCGTTCGAGCTTAAAACGATGTTAATAACTCAATTAATCCAACATAAACAATCATATACCTATTCCCAACCGAATACAACTCCCAATTTCACTTACAACCTACAGAAACATCCCACTTGATTCTTTCTAAGCCGCGACCTGCAACTCTATCAACACCCACCCTCCGACAAATATAAACCGAAATTGATAAAGGGCTTAGGATCCAGGGCATCACCCGAAGTTGTTTACAAGTTTAATTTGAGTTTGGTGATCATTAACACACGATTCAAGTTCGAACGTGGCCGCGACATCTTCTTCTTTCATTCTTCTTTCATTCAACATCAATCGGGTAAATTTGATACACCAACATGAGCGTATTTACATGGGGAATCAAAGCCCCATGTCTATCCCCGTTAACATTATCGAATTGAACTTCAATTTTGGTTTAAATCAATTAGGGTTCATATGTGTGATTTGGGGGAAATGGGTAAAAGTGCTTAAATTCATTTGGAACCAAGTGATACCGCGGCTGTATGCCTTGGTTCACTGGTTCCCACGCCCTTGTCAAACATTGAGGTCCCGGGTTCGACCCCGGGCTCCCTCATTTAATTTTTTGGGCTTTTCAGCCCTTGAATTTATTATAAAAAAAATTTTCAAAAATTATAAAAATATTTTTCGTAAACTTTAAATATTTTCATGGACCCTCAAGTCATCTTTTTTTTAGTGTATTAAAAGATGTAAGAAATTTATAAAAATTCGTTTTGTGAACTTTGTTTATTTTAAAGTTATCTATGTATATCTTTTTGAAAATTTTAACATTAAATACTATAATATCTTTATAAAATATTAGTTACAAATATTATACTTAGTTTATTTTTATAAAAAAACATGACTTTAAATAATAGTTTAAAATATTAAATTATTATTGATCACGATGTTAACGTAATTATGAATTTCTCGTAGTGATTATATGCGTTTCATAATTAATTTTACAAATTACTATAAAGGATTAAATTCTTTTACAAATTTCATAAATAGTATTTTTCTTTTATTAAACTAGACTATATATAATTAACTTCATTTAAGTATAAAATCCCCCAAATACTTGTCGAAACCCTAGTTCGCGTTAAAACGTTAATCTTATTATTAAACTTAAACTTGTAAAATGTATATTTAGGTACATTGTGAAGGACTACGTCGAACCGACGCTTAAGATTAATTCTTATTAATCGTCCAATATATACTTATTTGATCATGTGAGTATTTCTATACCCCTTTTTTTTCTTATTTTCACACTTTGGGGTGAAACATGTTAACTTATATCATTGAACTTGTAAACTTATTTGAGTCTTGTAAACTTATGGCAATTTACTTGTGTGTTGTGATTAGTTGAATCTTGTAGCTACCATGTAATGTCGAATACATGTACAATCATTAACTATTGCTAGCCTGGCGACGTCATAGATCTATGGGCCTGACAAGCCTGCTTGGTCGATCCAAGTACACTTAGCTAATCGTATATACTTATAACTTGGTTGATCCAAGTACACGTTTGAGACTTGTAAAACTTTGTCAAGGTTTGATTGTGCATTCTGTCTTACATCCCTAGTTACTTTGTTTCTCTAATTTACAACATGAATTGCCATCTTTTATATACTTATGTATCAAAAACTATAGAATGCTCACCAACATCTGTATGTTGACCTTTTATTTTTAACATGTTTCAGGAAATACACAAGTTTGATTGATAGCTTGAAGTTCTTCCACATCTAGGAATGGACCTAGATAAATAAACGGAATAAATTGGATTGTTGCATCTTGTGTTATGTTATTTACTTTTTTTAAACTTATGTTTGTAATGGTACAATTCACACTTATAAATAATATATATTTGGGTTATTAATAGCGTTATGTGGCTGTGAACGATCTTAACCCTCACACCTCGACGTTTCCGCCGTCAAGGTTGGGGTGTGACAGTTGGTATCAGAGCTAGGGCCGGGCCGTTGTGCCAGCGAGGACGCTGGTCTCACTTTGGTGGGTGGATGGACACATGCCTGAAAATATGGCTATGACTCATCCCACATCGGTTGGGCAGGTGAACGAAAGTCTTTTTATAAGAGGCTGGATACCTTCCCCATTGTGACGCGTTTTAAAACCGTGAGGCTGCGGCCAAAGCGGACAATATCACTTTGCGGCTCTCGTACACCTTCCTGCGGGGGGTGTCACAGTTGGTATCAGAGCCAGGGCCGGGCCGTTGTGCCAGCGAGGACGCTGGTCTCACTTTGGTGGGTGGATGGACACATGCCTGAAAATATGGCTATGACTCATCCCACATCGGTTGGGCAGGTGAACGAAAGTCTCTTTATAAGGGGTTGGATACCTTCCCCAATGTGACGCGTTTAAATCCTTGAGCCTGTGGGCAAAGAGGACAGTATCACACCGCTGTGCGACTCTGATGTACACTTCGGTGGGTGGTGATGGACACATGCCTACAAATACTCCCACAAGGGGAGGGCTATTACTCATCTCACCCAAAGTGACGCGTTTTAAATCCGTGAGGCCGAGGCCAAAGCGGACAATATCACGTTGCGGCTCTCGTACACCTTCCTGCGGGGGGGTGTCACACAAAGTGAGCATACAATCCAGACACTGGAAGACATGTTGCGTGCCTGTGTGATCGATTTTAGCAGCAGCTGGGAAACTCATTTACCATTGGTTGAGTTCTCCTATAATAACAGTTATCACACCTCGATCAAGGCAGCTCCATTTGAGGCACTGTATGGACGTAAGTGCCGATCACCTATCTATTAGGCAGAAGTAGGAGAAAGCCAACTTACAGGACTTGAACTTGTGCAAGAAACAACTGAGAAGATCATGCAAATTCATAACCGTATGGCAGCAGCACGTGATCGACAAAAGAGTTATGCCGACAAGCGTCGTAAGCCATTGGAGTTTCAGATTGGTGATAAAGTACTATTGAAAGTCTCACCCTGGAAGGGTGTAATACGCTTTGGAAAGCGGGGAAAACTAAACCCTAGATACGTGGGGCCGTTTGAGATTGTCAAACGGGTTGGCCCGGTGGCTTATCAACTGAACTTACCTGACGAACTCAATGGAATACACAATGTGTTTCACGTGTCAAACCTAAGGAAGTGTCTTGCTGATGAATCACTTGTTGTTCTATTAGAAGAACTGAAAATCGATGAACACTTTCGTTTCATTGAAGAACCAGTAGAGATTATGGATCGAGAAGTCAAAACACTAAAGCGTAGCAAAATTCCCATTGTGCGCGTTAGATGGAACTCTAAGCGTGGCCCAGAGTTCACCTGGGAACGTGAGGACCAAATGAAATCCAAGTACCCTCATCTTTTTGTTTCAGACTCTTCGTGATTAAAATTTCGGGACGAAATTTCCTAAAGCAGGTGAGACTGTAACATCTTGTATTTTTATTTTATAAACAATTAAGTTTAAATACATTGTTGTTAATTCCAATAATTACAATAATCATAATAATAATAATAATAATAATAATAATAATAATAATAATAACAATAATAATAATAACATCATAATAACAATAATATTGCTATTAATAATTTGTAAGAATTATTAAGGAAATAAACATGTATAAAAAATTGGATTTAAAAGTGCAGGGGGGTATTTATGCAATTTATGAAACTTAAATTAAAGTTTCTATCATAAAATAACTAATCCTAAACTACAGGGACCAAATGCGTAATTTTAAACCCATCACCCCCACCGTCGACCACCTTCACCTCCGGCCACATTCCGGCCGTACTCCGGCGAGCCAAACACCCCAAATTTAATCGGTTTCAACCAAATCAAATATTCCCGACAACATTGTGTGGGAGATTCGAACCTGAGTCCCACTTCAATTTGAAAATTTGAGTGCGATTGACAACCAACCCAACCGCCCCACTTTCGGCCGAAATTCTGGCCACGACCGCGCACTACACTCCATGATAATCCAATTAATTCCGCACTCACAAATGTTTAATCGATTATAATCTTCCACCAAATTCAATTTGGTATAAAAAACGCACAAACACCACATTCGATCACCACCACCAACCGCGACCTGCAACATAGTCGATACCCACCTTATGAGCTCTATTTCACGAAATTAACATAGGGCTTTTCACCTTTGAAACCATTAGAAACTTCCTGTTCAAGGAATTGGATTATCATCAACGATTGAATCTCGAACCAACTCTGCCTTGGTGGCTATCCTCATCACCATATTCATCGAATCGAAGTCAATAGAGTAAGTTGTGCATGTCATTACATTCGATTTAGTATGGAGAACAAAAGCCCTCTGATTATTACTGATATCATTATCGAATTGATGTTCAATTGGGATTAAATCTATTCTAAGGTTCTTGATTTGGGGGAAAATCAATTGGTTGTGCTTAAAAGAATTAAAAACCCATGACTATCGCGGCTGTATGCCTTTGGTTCACCGGTTAGACACTCGTTTGCCATCCAGGAGGTCCCGGGTTCGAACCCGGGCACCCTCAACTATTTTTTAAAGCCTTTTTCAGCCTTTTAAAAATTACAGAAAATTCCTAAAAATTATAAAAATCATTTTTATAAACTCTGTTTATTTTTAAATCATCAACATTATTTTCTGTAATTTTTCTTTAAATTTGAATCTTTATAAAACAATATAACAAAGATATTTATTTTAATTATTTCTTATAAAATGGATTCTTTTAAATTATGGGTTAAATTAATAAATCATTATGGGTCCAAACGTTACCTTTAGTTAAAATTAAAATCTTCCTACTTTAAATAATTTGAAATTATTTACCCTTTACATTAAACGTTATCCGTTATTATAAAAACTTTAATTACGTTAAAATTATTTAAATAATATAACACCATTCATTAAAATACAAGTGATTCCATTATTAAGTCTTATCTATATATATAAGTTAATAAAAACCCCAAATCCCAATAGAAACCCTAATCCATTCCCATAGCTCATATCATTCTTATTCTAATTCAAGACGTCGATCCGTAGGTTGCTCGTAAGAACATCGTTGGTGCCTAATCTATTACCGTTCAAATTTAAATGTCATTAACCAAGGTGAGTTTACAGCCCCACTTTTACTTTATATTATTTTTGGGGGAGAGAAACATGCTGTTTTCATAAACGTTACATTACATTGGGTTTTTGTAATGCTGCATATACATGATACTATGATGTTATACTTTGCCCTTCGGACCGTTAATATGCAAATAGCGAGGTGATTGTTAGTAAATCTACTGGGATTAACATACCCCGCTCAGGCTAGCCGCGCTAGCTGGTCAAACGGGTAAACGATTAGCCTGTTTTACAGTGTTGTGGTGGGGAAACCACAGCCGGGCCTAGATTATTACTATTGATTACATGTCAGCTCGGTCGCGACTTCATACACATAGTGATTGCTATGGGCTAGCTACCTTTTATATGCTTTGATTACTAAATCCGGGAATTTCATTACTGATACTGTTTTCTGATAAACCTGTGAACTCACCAGTCTTGTACTGACTTTTACATGTTTTCTCTCAGGGCATTCTTGTGGCACGTTTAGGAGCACAGCATCCACTGCATGTCATTCCGCATTCATCCCAAACTAATTTCAAGATTTAATTTCATTTACTTTACAAAAGTTGGATTGGGCGCGTGTTTGCGTGTTTCAAAACTATTGTTAAATATTTTCCTGTTTTCGCTTCTGTAATACTTAAATACAAGTTGGTTTATTTCATTATTACTAAGCAATTTATATGATTTGTAATTATCGAGTCGTTTGGTGTAACTGATGCTTATCTGAGATCCTGGTTATGTCACATGCCTAGCGGTAAAACTCCGTTTGTGGAAAATGAGGGTGTGACACAAGACATCCAATTCCCATCTTATATAATATTAGATGCTGAATTTAATGTGGCAAGCTCTTCATAAAGCTCTTCATAAAGATATGGGAACATATTAGTAGAATCATCCTAAAGTAAATGTTTAGACTGCAATATAAATGAGGTTGAAATTTAATTTTTTAATAGTTCCTTGATAAATTACAGTGTAAGTGCAAGATTAATGAACGACCTCTAAGAATATAAAGTGTAGTTGCTTCAAAAAGCTTTAGACTTGAGCTTTTATATATAGTTTGAAGGATTAGAAGACAAGCTATTAAAACATTATGTAAAGTAGAGTTTAGATTTATAAACGTGTATGCATGTTACCTACATGTATTTTGATCGATAATTTGGGTTCAATCTATTGAGGCACCCTACTATTCTAATATTTGTATCATGTAATATACTAAAATATAAAATCAATTCGTAGGACATTTTCATTTATTTATTTGTACTTGTTTTATGAGGATAATTAAGTTAATCATGGATATCACTAATGGAGGAGGAGTGTTGGCAAGTTTAGTGTTATCAATGCATAATTTAATATATTGGATTAACTTGTTGATCGAGAAAATAATATTATAGATTAAACGGTTTAGGTGTCGTGGGAATATGAGATCGATTTAATTCGAAATGTTATTGAGCTTTAATTGAATTATTAATTTTAATTATTTAATTTGTATTAAATTGGCTATAAAGTTTGGGATTTACTCATATAATTATGTAATATAGAAATGGAGTTAAAACTTTATTATTAGGCTAATTTATAATGACTAGGTCATGCGTTGACTAACAACTCACGTTTAACCAAGTGCTTTTGATTCCCTTGAATCCTTTTTATCAGAAAAAGGGAAAAAGGAAAAATATTGTGGTTTGCAGTTTTTATTCTTTTCTCTTTTTGAAACTAGAGAAGAAGAAAGAAGATATATGTTTGAAACAATATACTCTTAAGAACATGTTGAAAATCTTTATACTTGTCACACCCTCATTTTCCACGTACGGGGTTTTACCGTCAGGCGTGTGACATAACCAGGATCTCAGATAAGCATTAGTTACACCAAACGACTCGATAATTACAAATCATATAAGTTGCTTAATTTTAAGGAAACAGACCAAATGTAGTTAAGTAGTGCGGAAGCGAATACAGTGAAACATTCAACAATAGTTTTGAAACACACAACCATGTGTCCAATCCAGTTTATGTAAAGTAAATGCAAGTTAAATCTTGAAAACAGTTTGTGGTGAATACAGAATGACATGCTGTAGATGCTGTGCTCCTAAACATGCCACATCAATGTCCTGAGAGAAAACATGCAAAAATCTCAGTACAAGACTGGTGAGTTCACTGGTTTATCAGAAAACAGTAACTATCAGTAATGAAGTTCCCGGATTATGAAATCCGTCAAGTATGTAATTCCCGGATTATGTAGTCCGTCAAGTATGTAATTCCCGGATTATGTAATCCGTCAAGTATAATGAAATCCCCGGATTTATTAATCCGATAAGTATAATGAAATCCCCGGATTTATTAATCCGGTCAGTATAAATGAAATCCCCGGATTTATTAATCCGTCAAGTATAATGAAATCCCCGGATTTATTAATCCGTCAAGTATAATGAAATTCCCGGATTTATTAATCCGTCAAGTATAATGAAATTCCCGGATTTATTAATCCGTCAAGTATAATGAAATTCCCGGATTTATTAATCCGTCAAGTATAATGAAATTCCCGGATTTATTAATCCGTCAAGTATAATGAAATTCCCGGATTTATTAATCCGTCAAGTATAATGAAATTCCCGGATTTGTAATTAAAGCATATAATGGGTAGCTAGTCCATAATGATCACTATGTGTATGAAGGCGCGGCCGAACTGACATGTAATCAAATAAATAAACAGGCCCGGATGTGGATCACACACCACAACACTTGTAATTAGGCTAACCGTTCACCCGTTTGACAAACGTTGTGCTAGCGCGACTAGCCCGGGTGGGGTATGTCAATCCCAGTAGTACTACTAACAATTACCTCGTTAAGTCCATATTAACGGTCTGTTGAGCAAGTATACACCATAGTATCAAGTATATGCAGTATTACAAAAATCCAATGTAATGTAACGTTTTTGAAAACAGCATGTTTCTCTCCCCCAAAATAGTATATAAGTAAAAGTGAGGCTGTAAACTCACCTTGAATTGATGTAATGTATATGAACATGAACTTCAAAGAATTAGGCAATGCACGGTCAAGCACGATCGATACCTATTATTAATTATAACTAAGTCCTTAAAATGTGTTTATTGCGAGTAAATATATTTGGTAAGATTCGGGTTGGTTTGGTTTGACGTACACGATTTGATATACTAACAATACCATGTATTAATATCAATACTGATATTAATGATAACAATGGTATAATTATAATGTTAATAATTGTATTTGTGAATAATTTTGTAAAATTATTACATATAATTCTTACATTTAACATAATTAATCCGTAAATAAAATAATATAAGGTTCGTTAATATCTTGATGATTATTGTTTAAAGTCCATTTTATAAAATAACTGTTTTATAACATTTGTAATAATTTTTATAAATAAATAAATAGGTTTTTAAAGAAATATTTTTCCAGAAAATAATTATATAATTTCTGAAATAAACAAGGTTTATAAAAACTGTTTATATAATTTTTAGAAATTTTTCCGTATTTTAAAAGGTTCAAAAGGCCTTTAAAAAAATAATGTTGGGGGCAGGGTTCGAACCCGTGACCTCCAACCCACTTGCACACGCACCAAACCAGTGAGCCAAGGGGCTCACCCACGACAGAATCCCTTACCCTTTCCTTTTATCTTTATTTTCCCCTTTTCCCCAATTTTTCCCGAAGAACCCTAGTTTGGTTCTCAACCAAATCGAAAGCCAAATCGTTTGTAATCCAGAAATTAAACTTGGGGCTTTTAATCCCCATGTAAAACCAAGCATAATGGTAGTTTTAACTACCTGTTTGGTGTTCGAATTGAAGGTGCTCGGCCTGTTGCAGGTCGCGAAGAAGAAAGCTTGATAAATTGGTAATTTCGTGTGTTTTCAGGTTGAATTAAGCTCAAAGGAAGGTTTTAAATAGTCATAAGATTGTTAGTGGGTGTTCAATTTTGATATTTGTTTAGTTTTAGTGCGTGATATGGTGGGTGGCCGGCCGAACTTTCGGTCGAAAAGTGGGTTCAGTGGATTGGTTGTCAAACGCACTCCGATTTCTAAATTGAAAGGTGGTGTAGGTTCGAGTCATCCACGAGGATGTGTCGGGATTGTTTAATTGAGATGGAATCGCGTTTATTTAAGGTTGTGGCTTGGCCGGAGGTGTGGCCGGATTTTTAGCCGGAGGGGGATCGACGGGGACGGGGGGTTGGTTTGGGATTTTTAAACAATGGTCCCTTGGGTTTGAAATTTTATTATTTCATGCTATAACTTTCTAAAACAGGTTTTATAATTTACAAAACCACCCCTTGGACTTTATAAATTAAGTTTAATAATTTTTATAAATTATTTTTAATAATATCATTATTATTATTATTATTGTTTTCATTATTTTTATTATTATTTATTATTATTAAATAATAACAAAAATATAAAAATAAATTGTAAATTCTCGTAAATATTATAAAAAAATTTTTCGGGTTGTCACAATACTTCATTAAGAACATCTCTGTGTATTTTGATAAATCTAGTTAGTGTGAGTAACCCACACCTATATTTATCTGATCACAAGGAAAAAATCTCAAAATATAATATTTTGGTTATAGTGTATATTATAGTGTATAAATAATTTCACATATGAAATTATTATAGTTTGACCGGCATAATTATTCAGATATACACTATAAAAATTGGTTTTGATGTACCCAATTATTTCTCAATCTAATGGTTGTATATCATGTATAATTTACCAAGTATCTTGAATTGGTAGACAACTTAATTGGGATGGGTAGAGTTACTAAGTGATTATGACTGTGAAATTAAGTATCATCCTGGTAAGGCAAATGTAGTTACTGATGCTTTAAGTAGGAAAGAAAGAATCAAGACTTTACGGGTACGTGCTATGAAAATGGAACTACGTTCAGATTTGTTAAGTCAAATCCGGGAAGCTCAACAAAAAGATATATTGAAACTGAAAGGGCAAATGAAAGACTTGAAAACAGAAGCAGATGGAATTCTGAAATTCAAAGGAAGAATCTGGATACCTGACAACAACATGATTAAAACAATTATACTGCAAGAAGCTCATAAGTCAAGATACTCTGTACACCCAGGAAACAATAAAATGTACAAAGATTTGAAAAGCCAATACTGGTGGCCAGGCATGAAAAGATCAGTTGGAGAATTTGTGGAATAGTGTGATGTCTGCTAAAAAATAAAAGCTGAATATCAAAAACCTTCAGGATACTTGCAGCAACCAGAAATTCCAAAATGGAAGTGGGATCAAATTACAATGGACTTCATAACTAAGTTACCCAGAACCAAAAATGGATACGATACAATCTGGGTTATAGTAGATAGACTAACTAAGTCAGCTCATTTCTTACCTATCCGAGAAGATTACAAAATTGAGAGATTAGCAAGGATTTACATTAAAGAAATTGTGTCTAGGCATTAAAATACCTGTATCCATTATATTAGATAGAGATAGTAGATTTACTTCTAGGTTCTGGCAAACTTCAAAAAAAGCTTTAGGGACCCAAGTAAATTTAAGTACAGCTTATCACTCACAGACTGATGGATAGAGTGAAAGAACAATGCAAAACCTAGAAGATATGCTAAGGACTTGTGCTATAGACTTTGGTGGAAATTGGGATAGTCACTTACCTTTAATAGAATTTTCATACAATAACAGTTATCACTCTAGTATTGGGTTAGCTCCATTTGAAGCTTTATATGGAAGAAAATGTAGGTCACCGCTATGTTGGAATGAAATAGGTGATAGACAACTCACAGGTCCTGAACTAATCCAAGAAACCACAGATAAGATCACTGAGATTAAAAATAGGTTGAAAACAGCTCGTGATCGACAGAAAAGTTATGCAGACAAACGGAAAAAACCATTGGAATTTCAAGTTGGAGACAGAGTCTACCTAAAAATATCACCCTC
This sequence comes from Flaveria linearis, assembly GCA_024085815.1. Lineage (NCBI taxonomy): Eukaryota > Viridiplantae > Streptophyta > Magnoliopsida > Asterales > Asteraceae > Flaveria > Flaveria linearis. The sequence continues at coordinate 49,002,881 of CM044011.1, read as the reverse complement.
TAAAGGAATCTTTCGATTTGGAAAATCCAGTAAGCTGAACCCTAGGTACGTTGGTCCATTTAAGATCATTGATAGAATTGGTCCTGTAGCATATAAGTTGGAATTACCACAGGAATTAAGTGATGTACACAACATATTTCATGTGTCCAATCTCAAGAAATGCCTAACCAATGAAAACCTAGAAATACCAATTCAAGAAATCAAGGTAGATAGGAAACTGCATTTTGTGGAAGAACCAATAGCCATTGTGGGATAGTTGTGCTTAATATACCCTGTGTATTATGCTGTGACCTATATTAGTTGTATATGAGCTTATGGTTACTAGGAGTCTTAGTTGTGCCCATGTTGTATCTATAACCCTATCTTCATCTTTAGGTAGATCCTCAGTTTGCTTATTTTATGGTTATAGTCTAGACATTCTAATTTATTATAAGAATAAGGAAGATCATGAACAACATCTGAGGTTAACTTTGGAACTGTTACAAAAAGAAAAGCTATATGCAAAATTCTCAAAATGTGAATTTTGGAAAAGAGAAGTACAATTTCTAGGACATGTAGTTAACCAGAATGGGATTCAAGTTGATCCAGCAAAGATTGAGGCAGTTAAGAAATGGGAAATCCTAAAAACCCCAACTGAAATACGTCAATTCTTAGGTTTAGCAGGATAATACAGAAGATTCATAGAAAACTTCTCAAGGATAGCTCAACCGTTGACAGAATTGACTCAAAAAGATAAAAAGTATGTATGGGGAGAAAAACAAAATGAAGCCTTTGAACTTCTCAGGTGTAAGTTATGTAGTGCACCCGTATTAGCTTTACCAGAGGGAACAGATAATTTCATAGTATATTGTGATGCATCTCGTCAAGGCTTTGGATGTGTTCTAATGCAGAAAGATAAGGTGATTGCATATGCATCCAGACAACTTAAAGGTAGTGAAAAGAATTATACCACCCATGATTTAGAATTAGGAGCTGTAATTTTTGCACTAAAGATTTGGAGACATTATCTGTATGGAACTAAGTGTATAATATATACGGATAACAAAAGTTTACAACACATCTTTGACCAGAAAATGTTAAATATTAGGCAAAGAAAATGGGTAGAGTTACTAAGTGATTATGACTGTGAAATTAAGTATCATCCCGGTAAGGCAAATGTAGTTGCTGATGCTTTAAGTAAGAAAGAAAGAATCAAGCCTTTACGGGTGTGTGCTATGAAAATGGAACTACGTTCAGATTTGTTAAGTCAAATCCAGGAAGCTCAATAAAAAGATATATTAAAACTGAAGGGCAAATGAAAGACTTGAAAACAGAAGCAGATGGAATTCTGAAATTCAAAGGAAGAATCTGGATACCTGACAACAATATGATTAGAACAACTATACTGCAAGAAGCTCATAAGTCAATATACTCTGTACATCCAGGAAACAATAAAATGTACAATGATTTAAAAAGCCAATACTGGTGGCCAGGCATGAAAAGATCAGTTGGAGAATTTATGGAACAGGGTGATGTCTGCTCAAAAATAATAGCTGAATATCAAAAACCTTCAGGATACCTGCAGCAACCAGAAATTCCAGAATGGAAGTGGGATCAAATTACAATGGACTTCATAACTAAGTTACCAAGAACCAGAAATGGATACAACACAATCTGGGTTATAGTGGATAGACTAACTAAGTCAGCTCATTTCTTACCTATCCGAGAAGATTACAAAATTGAGAGATTAGCAAGGATTTACATAAAAGAAATTGTGTCTAGGCATGGAATACCTGTATCCATTATATCAGATAGAGATAGTAGATTTACTTCTAGGTTCTGGAAAACTTTACAAAAAGCCTTAGGAACCCAAGTAAATTTAAGTAAAGCTTATCATCCACAGACTGATGGACAGAGTGAAAGAACAATACAAACGCTGGAAGATATGTTAAGGGCTTGTGCTATAGATTTTGGTGGAAATTGGGATAGTCACTTACCTTTAATAGAATTTTCATACAATAACAGTTATCACTCTAGTATTGGGTTAGCTCCATTTGAAGCTTTATATGGAAGAAAATGTAGGTCACTGCTATGTTGGAATGAAATAGGTGATAGACAACTCACAGGTCCTGAACTAATCCAAGAAACCATAGATAAGATCACTGAGATTAAAAACAGGTTGAAAACAGCTCGTGATCGACAGAAAAGTTATGCAGACAAACGGAGAACACCATTGGAATTTCAAGTTGGAGACAGAGTCTACCTAAAAATATCACCCTCTAAAGGAATCTTTCGATTTGGAAAATCCAGTAAGCTGAACCCTAGGTACGTTGGTCCATTCAAGATCATTGATAGAATTGGTCCTGTAGCATATAAGTTGGAATTACCACAGGAATTAAGTGAAGTACACAACACATTTCATGTGTCTAATCTCAAGAAATGCCTAACCAATGAAACCCTAGAAATACCAATTCAAGAAATCAAGGTAGATAGGAAACTGCATTTTGTGGAAGAACCAATAGTCATTGTGGGAAAAGAAATAAATAAGTTAAGAAGAAGTAAAATTTCCATCGTGAAAATTAAGTGGAATGCAAAAAGGGGACTAGAATACACCTGAGAAAGAGAAGATGAGATCAAAAAGAAATACCCCCACCTATTCAGAGGTAATAATTAATTAAGTTTTCTAATGAGTTTCGGGACGAAATTCTTTTAACGGAGGGAAAATGTGACGACCCTAAAATTCTTTTATTATATTATGTTACAATCACAATTATTGTTATGTTTAGTATGTATATATTATGGATATACATATGCATGTTTGCATGCATGCATATAAATTAATTATTCATGTGTGTATATATATTTATATACCCAAAATTCACACATACGTGTATATATATACAAAATTTTACGTGTGCATGTCTGAATACATGGAAAATTCCTAGGAATACTTGTATATATCTACGATTAATATGTGTATATATATATAATTTACTTATTATATGTATATATATGTACTTTACTTATTTGTACATGCTTATATTATAAACATATGTATATGTGTATGTACACATTAAAACCTAAAACTAAAAACTAAAACCTAAAACTAAAAACCCAAACCACCCTCCCCCTACACCCTCGGTTAAACCCCACCCGAAACCACCTTACCACAAAACCACCACCTGATAAAAACCCTACTCGCCACCTTACCAACCTAAGCATCCAACTCATTCCCTTCAATATGAATGCTAACAAACTTAGTTCCCAAGTCTCATCATTTCATGGCAATCCCAAGGACCCTCTCGGGTTTTTCTTGCTTTCACACCTAAACCGCCACCTCCTCGATTGTTTTGTAAAATCCTCTCGCCATCTTGCAAGCATAGCCTTAGGCACTAAGTATCATCAATTCAAAAGAGAATAGCAATCCCAAGAACCCCTCGGTTTTCATGCATTCACATCACCAAACCGAGGCCACCTTAGCACCAAAACTCACATCCACTTGACACCTAGCCAACCTACATTTGCTTACTCATCTAACCTAGTATTAGAAGCCATGATGACACCCTTAGGTTTCCCTCAATTTCAGCTTTATATACCCCCTCCTATCCACAACACACAAGCACAAACCAAAACTTATTGTCTCTCTCTCTCTCACGGATCTTTGTACACACACCACCACCTTCACTCGATCACCACCACCTTTAATACACTCAACAGCTACCTTCTGCCTCTCTCTCCCTTGGTTGCAATCAACTCTAGACTCATCACAACCAAGCACCACTTTGTCTCTTCCTCTCACTCTCGGGTTTCCAAACAAAATAACCACCACACCATCATCAACACCCCCGTAACCATACCTCTACACCACCATCACCTACCATCATCATCCACCACCTCCAAGTCTGTCCCTCGGGTTCAAGGAACAAGCATACCATCAAAAATCAACATCCCAAAGGTTATAAAATGATTTTATTACATATATGTTACAAAACACACATATATATATATATATTAGTTTTGGTGTTCCAACACCAAAACCAATTTTGAAAGTTGTTAGTTTATTAATCATAAGTGATGAGTTGTAAAAACTCAGAAACTTATGATAAAAAGATATATTTTGAGTTTACAAAAATTAAATTTTGTAAATATTCAAGAAAATCTAAAAAAATATCAAACAAATGCGATTGTGGGAATAAACATTGAAAGATTCTCACTTATATACTAAAATATTATTCTGGAAACTTTGACAAAATTTTGATAAATAAATAATTTATATAAATTATTTTAAATAATGGAAAATATAAGAAAATATCAAAAATAGAAATAAATTCGGTAAAATTATGATAAATTCATAGGATGATTCCTCTCAGGTATAAAAGCCTCTGGAATTATTTCAGAATTTTATTCCTTATTATAGTTAAGATATGGATTTTTATATATTGTGTAGTAAATAAATCAGAATAAATACTTAACCTAAATAATAAATTCTGATAAAATCGTAGATATAATATTAAATATGCAAATACATAATATATAATTTTCATAATTTTTGGAGCAGTATAAGTATTTTTTCTAAATATTAAGATTATTTTAAAAATTACAGATCTGATATATTACGATTTGGACCTTGATATAATTATATGAAACTTTGTTTTGTATAAGACGCCGTCTGTAAAATTTTGGGAACTTATGAAGGACAAAAGTATTTTTAATTAATTATTTGAATATTATAAAAATTTCAAAAAATAATCTATTTGGAGTTAGATGCTATAAAAATTATGGGATACTACTAACTGTTGGAACAAAATTCTATGAATTTTGGGTGATTTTTGGATAACCTTAGGTATTTTGGATGATTTATATGGCTTTGGGACTAACTTTAAGCAAATTATGTATAAATAATTTGTTGGAAATTTTTGTGATAACATTATTGATAGAACTTCCAAAAGATACTTACATCTGAGGTTCTAAAAATTTTAAAGAAAATATTGTCTGACACTGTGAACTATTTTATAGGTTCAAGTTGGAAGACACGGTGAGTTCATAGCCCCATTTTCAACCGTTTGGTATTTAATAAAGTTTTGGGGAAAAAGTATATTGTTTGGGTTGATGTATTATTTTTGAAAAATATTTTTGTTGCTTACTGTCATTTGCGATACAACCATTAGTTCGAATGAGGAACCGTCCGATAATATTAGTAGCGCTACTTAGGAGAATATTTACACCAACAGGATGAGGGTTGCTGCTATTTTCCTGCACCTAACCGAATGGGGGTTATGATGTAATATTATCTGATTTTGTGAATTGTTTCGTGACAGTATGATTATGTTGTGAGCAGGTTTGGTTGTAATTGATACATCAACAAAATATTTGTCTGGCTATAAACCTATGTTCTCACCAACGCTTTTGTTGACTGGTTTAAGTGTACTTTTTCAGGAAATAATGAGTAATTCATTTGACTTCAGCTTCGAAGTTCACAACGGATGGGGCGAAGTAGTTGGGAGGGTCCGCGTCACGCTGAGCGTTAACATAGTTGACGGGAGTGTGTATGTCGACGCTCATTTTCATAGATTCTAGACATGCTGTGATTTAGTTGTAAACAATTACATCTAATTTTGTAACTTATGTAAAAGATGTAATTCCACTATTATAAATAAAGCATGCCGTATGTTATGTTATATATATATGATTATTGTGTTATTTCACTATAAGCAATGTACTCTGATAAAAGCTAGTCACACCCCAACTATATCATTCACGCTTCCGCCGGGATGTGACACTTAAGAACATGTTGAAAATCTTATACTTCATTAAGAACATCTCTATGTATTTTGATAAATCTAGTTAGTGTGAGTAACCTACAACTATATTTATCTGATTGTGGTTCATGATTCAGAGATGAATCCAGGTGATTAGATAGTTTGATGATTGAAGTTTATATTCAAGATTGACAATGAGTTTCTGGTTTGTTTGATGTTTATTTTCTTATTCTACATTTGCAATATACAACAAAATGACCCTATGTGGTAATGTAATGACAATTGGTGAGAAGTGTGCATACCTTTGTCTTGATCAATAGTCATTTTTAAAACTAATAGTGTTAAGGATAATAAAATCTGTTATATTTGTTATTTTTTTTATAAATTATATAAACGTGTTATTATTTATCATTATATTTTACATCACCAATGTGTTTTAGAAAACTTCTAGTGTTTTAGATAAGACAATAACACAATGAGACATTATGTTATTTTGTAATTGTTTTTAATGTATTAGATTAATTTATTATTAATCTTTTATTGTGTTTTAAAAATTACAGATAGACAATAATGTTATTCCATCATTATATATATTTTAATTTATTATTTTTAGAAAAAACATAATAATGTTTAAAAAACACAATAACAAACGAAAAGACATAATAAACTGCATAAAAACACAATGAACCGCATAAAGACATGACAAGGTATGAACTTAAAAATGTAAAATAAATTATTATTATTTTATATAACAGTACAATTGTACTCGTTTTAAAGATAAAAAACGCTCGTTTTTTATGGTGTAATTTTATAAAAAATAATATATACATAAAAGTTATGAACTTTTAAAAAACACGGGGAACTTGTCAAAAAATCAACAAAAGTGTGTAATCCTAAAATATCTATCTAATAAATTTTTTTCTACAATTTGATAACACATATTGATAAAGGAGATTGATGGTTGAGATTATTTCTTATACTTTTTTGTTTAATGAGGCTTTTTATATGAACAATTCCCTTTCTTTTATGGAGAAACTTCATAAAATTGTAAATATATTTGAGTAGGGTTATAGTAAAAAGAGTATTTAATCTAAAAAGTCTAAGAACGATTATGGTCTTGACACATATCCTTATTTTGTTTTAAAAAGGTTGGCATTTTGATCATTGTATCAAATACATCAGCTCATTGTGTCATATACGTTTATCGTGTCATAGATGTTCATTATGTCATATATTTTAAATCATTTGTTATATGTATTTATTATTGTATTTTACGTTTTAGATTATTTAGTGTTATTAGTGTCATTGTTTATTTAGGTTATCTAAACTTATCATCTATCATTGTGTTTTACAATTAGAAGTGCATAGCAATATATTTCACCAATTTATTCATCAAAACTCATAGTGTTGAAAATAACATAAAGTGTTCTTTTTGTCATTGTTTTTATACATTATATAAAATTATTGTTATCTATTATTATGTTTTATAATTAGAAGTACACAATGATTTTTTTACCAATGTGTTTTCAAAACTTATAATGTTCAAGATTACATAATGGCGATAAAAAAACATAATAAGACATTGTGTTATTTTATTATTGTTCTTTAGTGTATTGGATTATTTAATTATTAATTTATTAGCGTGTTTTACATATTAGAGATGCACAATAACGTTATTTAATCATTTTACTTTTTAAAATTTATCATTTTTAAAATAAAAAATAGCATTTAAAAAACATAATAACTAACAGAAATGCACAATAAACTATATTAAAAGACACAATAACGGGATATGAGATTGAAAATATACAAAAATTATTAAAATTTTATATAACAATACTATACTTGTTTAAAGATAATTTTTATAAAATAAAAATGTTGTATATAAAAGGTTTGAACACTTAAAAAATATGGAGGAAATTGTAAAATGTCAACAAAAATAGATATAAATGAATCTCAACCATTGATTAAGCAGATAGATTGTTGAGATTATGTTTTACACATTTTATTTTCAGAACCCTTTTTATTTAAACCTTTACCAATATATTTTAGGAGTGTTCTAATTAGATTAGTTATATTTTATTTGTTTCAAGCAAGTCACTATATTTTTATGTATTCCAATCAAGTCACTATATTTTTATGTATTCCAATCAAGTAAATAAAGTTTTAGGAATGTTTCAATTATGTCACTTATATTTTCTTTAAGATTTTCAAACTAAATCACAAATTTTTAAAAGAATTCCGTTTTCGCAGAAGTCGAGTAGCCATGTAGAGGTCACGAATTCGAATCTCTGCAGGCTCTTTTTACTTTTTTTAGGTAAAATTAATAACTTACTCTTAGTCTTATAACACAAAATAAAACCCTAGCTCTAATTACATTTCCCCACCATCGACACAGATCATCTAGTCGATCAAACTTGTCATCCCCTGACACACATCAAACTTGTCATCCCCTGACACACTTTCGTCGCCTGTTAGTGCTCCGCGCCTCCCCCGCTAGCAAACCGCCGACAGTCGGCGACCCTCACTTCCAGCAGCCTACGGTGTGCACCCACTCTAATCAAGCTTTTAAGGTTAGTTTTCTAATTTTCTTGTCTCTTGAGTAGTTGAGTTAATAACCAAGTTTTGTGTCTCTGTTTATTTAATTATTATTTTAGATTAGAAGATTCAAACCCTAAATTTATACTTCTTTCCATTGTTGTTAGTTAATTTGTTTGAATGATTTAAGACCCTAGATTTAATACACACTTGTTGTCACTGCATTGTTTTCGACCCAGTAGAAAACATATTTTAGAACCTTCAAATGAAAATTGAATATGAGATTTTTTATACATCTTCTAGACTTTAGATGTGTTAGTTTTTCAATCTTTCTAAAACGTTATGGCATAATGAAATAATGTAAGCATAATGTTATTTTTGGGTCATAAGAAACCGCAAGAAAATGTATACTACTAACCTTGTCAAGCAAGCATTCCCGTCTAACTTTTGTGAAGACTTTAATATAAACAAACAAACAAACATACCCAGTAAATCCCACTCAAGAGCAGGGTCGGGGGGTAGGTGGTGGCGAGTCTTTTCTCTATCTTGGGAGATAGAGAGGCTGCTTACGAAGAGACTCCCGACTCACTAACGAAATCAAATAACAATCGCATTCGCAAACATAATATAAGACATACAACACACATGTATAAAACACATAAATACTTATAAAGTATGTACATCAAATAAGCGGTTAGAATCGTGTATAAGGGCAGATTTAAGAACACAGGGGGCCCGCAACAGGTCAACTTCTACCCTTCCTACCCACAGGTCCCGTTAAAAGTACTTAATTTTAATTCTACCCTTCCACTCACTTTAATATAAATCTCATGGAAATCAACTAAACATAAAGCTACACAAATTTTTGGTTCTATATATTTAGTTCCGACTAAACTAGTGAAATTAAAAATTAGATAACAGAAAAAAATATAGATAGCCAACTTGAGTGAAGAGAAGTTAAATTTAGCTTTTGTTTCCATTGTGGCCAACAACAATGCGAGGGGCAAAACACTAAATCGTAAAACAAACACACACAAATTATAACATTGCCTTATATGTGCCATTGGAGTCGTGATCTCATGAAAATGTAGAATCTCTATGCATTTTGTAGATAATTACAATCAGAAATCATAAAACCACACAGGAATAGTTAAACTACACAGGCGTCGATCGAAGATGTAATGAAACAGTTTTAAAGATAAAGAAGCGTAGTGAACAACTATAAAATAAAAGTTTTATTTGATTTCTTTACGTACTTTTTTGTTAACATTTCAATACAATATAATTGTCTATCTCGGACCGACCCCAACCTAACTTGATCGGACAACCTAAAAAATTTTATATTGTTTCGTTAAAAATCCAATCACCAATAAAAAAAGTAACCCGCTAGGAAAAATTCCTGGTTCCATTCAGTGACTTTATGCGCCGCTCAAATTCAATTTTGTATAATTTAATCCGCCTAACATCACACTTGAAAAGTAAACTGATAATTATGTTGGCTCTCAACAATACATCCTAAATGTATATACACTTCATAGTGACAAAACATTTAAAAAGTAAACTGATAATTATGTTGGCTCTCAACAATACATCCTAAAAGTAAACTGATAATTTGTTTCACCGTATATAGGTCGTTAATATTTATTTTTGTAACACACATACATACATATAGACACATAAAAATACTTTATTACTCTATAAGTCTTTTGTAGTGACTATTAGTAGTTATTTATTAATCCTTTAACCGAAAGGGGATATACTATTGATTAGAGGATATATTATTGAGTTTATGAGAGAAAAGAATAACAATTTTTTAGCAATTCTGTTTGTAATTGAACAAGATTTTGGGTTTAAATTTACATGGAAAATAGTTAAGGTATGTTTATCAAACTTTCTATTAATATATCTTCTTGTACTTAATATAACTTAAGACATGTGAATTCAATTCAGTGTAATCAACAAAAGAAAATTTGGTTGGGAACACTAGATTGCTACAATATTGAAGACACAACGTACTTGAACAAAGAATATAGGGATCCCTGCGTCAATTGGGATAAGGCTGATATGTATGTCTCTGCTTAGTTATGGATTTGGATGTAGAGGATCTATGAACTCCCAATATGGGTCAAGGGCATAAGTATAATGGATCTATTAACATGGGCCTAACTTTTAATAGATCACTCATTTTAAATAGAGCTGTAAATAGAGGTGCACATTATGGGCTTTTGTAAAAACTTGTTCCTGGGTATAAAACCGATTCCGGTTTATTTAGCTTTCGGAAAACCGATTCTCCCTATAACCGGTCCGGGTATAGAATCGTGTTTGGTGAAAAAATCCCAACCCTATGAATATTCAATATAATTTGACCTCCATATATTCTAAAGTGTAAAAAATATTTATAGGAAAGATGTATATTTTAGACCACATCAGAAGTCTTGGTGAGTTGATCATAAACCCTGTGTGTCTTTCACATGTGTATTAAAACCAATTCTAACTTGATTTGGTACATAGCCTGGAGAAGTAAAGAATCGTTTCCTGCAATCAACAACAGTAGTTGCAACCTATCTTCTATAGCCTAAAATCTAGTAGAGTAGGATTAGACCCATTATGCAATCAAAGTTGTGATCATGTTCGCTTGTTTTTTAGCCTGACTTATTACACACAAAGATCAGTATGGCTAATAACCCACCAAATAATGATCTATTTCTAGCTCAAAACAACCCTTCACCACACTCCAATGCTCAAAACTAAATCTATCAAACAAAAATAGTTAGGTTATCTTGATGTAACTAGTTGTTAAAGCCAATGGACTATGGGAAACCATGAATTAAGTGATCAAAGAAGTCATGGATGATATTTTAGAAGATCTTTGAGTAAGGTACCTTTGTGCGGATAGGGTACAAAAGGCTCAGCTCGTGACTTCTAGAAGTGAGTTAGAACTAACTCGTATGAATGAGATCGATACTATAGAAGATTTTGTAAGAAATTTAAGTGGGTTTTAAGCAAGATCAATGGCGTCGACGCCACTTTGGAAGAGTCTGTATTAGTTTTTAAATTACTTGATTATGCACCCAACAAGTCCTACCTAATGTTGTCTCAATCTTACAATGATATGAGTCGGATACCATTTCCTTTAGAAAAGTGATATGGAGTTTTAAAGCTCGTGAAGAATGTCTGTATGGTTGGGGTATCCTAGTTAAAAACCAGGTAAGTTGTAATTTAAACAAATGGAAAACAATTTAAACTTTAGAACAAACTAATAGGTACAGAACTTTTGAAGGTAAAAGCTTACTTTCATTAGTGTGAAGATGTGGATTTATACAACATTGAGCAAGAGAGAGAGAGATTCTATAGGAGAGTTATGAAATACTCTAACAACTATTCAAACTATAATATACATTTAAAATTCAAATGGTTGTTATCGGTGGCCCATCATCCGTAATATGCCCCAGCAAGATGGAGGCTCCATTGGAGACTCCAATCTTAGAGCGAATGTGAAGAAAAGGTGATCGTGATAGTGGCTTGGTAAGCATATCTGCAAGTTGGTCTTTGGAGTTAATATGGTGAACCCGTAATATCCTGCTGTGACTTGTTCTCGAACAGAATGGTAGTCAAGAGCAACATGTTTCATGCGGGAGCGATAGACTGGATTTGAACAAAGATAAGTAGCTCCTATGTTGTCATAGAACAGTGTTGGAACTTGTGTGGTTGAGACACCAAGTTCGGTCAATAAGTTCTTCACCCATGATAGTTCGGCAGCGGTATTTTCTAAAGCTTTATATTCTGCCTTTGTTCACGAACGTGAGACTGATTTTGTCTAGTCGATTTCCAAGAGATGATATTATTTCCAAGGTACAATAGGTATGCCGTGGTAGAACCGACCCGAATCATTAGTATGCCGTGGTAGACCTTCCCGAATCATTTACACCACCCCAATCGAAGTCCGAGAAAGCCGAGAGTATGAGTGGAGATCGGCGATGGAGGAATAAACCATGATGAATTGTGCCTTTTAGATAACGAAGAACACATTTTAGAGATTGTTAGTGAGCTTGTTAAGGTGAGTGCATGAACTGAGAGAGTTAGTTTATGGCAAAAGAGATGTCAGGTCAGGTGAATGCTAGGTATTAGAGAGAACCAACAAGTTTACGATATGGCGTGGCATCTACCGAAGGGGATGGATTATTAGGTGAAAGAGGGTCCAAAGAGCTTAGGGGAGTGAGGATGTCTTTCGCACCATCCATGTGAAACTGAGAGAGAATATCATGGATATGGCGGTGTTGGGAAAGAAAGAACCCAGATTTGGTGGAGATGACTTCAATTCCAAGAAAGTGATGCAAAGGGCCATGGTCTTTGACCGAGAATTTTTGGCTAAGAGCGGTCAGAAAATGGTCAAGAAAGGTGGTCAAGAAAGGTGGTCAAGAAAGGTGGTGTTATTGCTAGTGAGAACGATATCGTCAACATATACCATAATGTAGCACGTGATACCATTCCATTGATAGATAAATAGAGAGGCATCGACAAATGATTTTTAAAACCTGGATTGGAGAAGAAAGTTGGTTAGTTTAATATACCAAGCTCGAGGAGCTTGTTTTAGACCATAAAGTGACTTCTGTAGTTTGCAAACATGATTGGGAAATTGAGGATGAACATAACTGGGTGGTTGTTGCATGTAAACTTCATCATGAAGAGTACCATGGAGAAAAGCATTGTGACATCAAGTTGGTGTAAGGGCCAATTTTTGTAAAGGGCAATAGAGAGGATGACATGAATAGTAACCGGTTTGGTGACTGGGCTGAAACTATCAAAGTAGTCCTTTCCAAATTGTTGATGGAAGCCTTTGGCAACAAGATGAGCTTTAAACTTAGCTATAGAGCCATCAGGATGTCGCTTTACTCAGAAAACCCATTTGCAGCCAATGGGTGGGTTAGATGTTGGAGGAACGAGTTCCCATGTTCTCTTTTAAAGAAGGGAATTGAATTCTAAGTCCATAGCATTTCTCTATTTTGGGTTTTAAACACTTGAGTATGAGTGGTGGGTTCAATGATTAAGGGGATTGGATAAAGAGTAGTTGAGTCAATAAAGTTTTGAGTGAAATATTTGGGGTTCTGTTTCCGTTGACGAGGTGGTAAAGGTTCTAGTTGGGGATTGGTTGTGGAATTTGTAGTTTGACTATGAGTAGTTAGGGAGGGGATAGGTGGTTGCAAAGAAGGTGAGGTGTGTGAAGAGGTGGAAAGAGGTTGACAGGAGGGTGTATGGGAAGGAATGGTGGGTCATGGGGAAGCAGTGGTGTTGGGGTTTGAAGTGGTCAATGTAGGAGAGGAAACAAAAGATGTAGAATAGATATGGGGTATGGAAATAATAGGTGGTGGAGAGGTAGGTTGCATGGGAAGGGTAGGTTAGGGTGGGGACATAGGTGCATAGGTTATGGACGTAGGTGCATGCGGTGATGAAGAGTGATTATTGGTATGTAGGAAGGAGTCAGTTGTGGGTAATGGTTCAACATAGGTAGATGTAGTAGAGTGATAAGGGAAAATACTTTCGACAAAATGGACGTGTCATGAATGATATAGACGGTGTATCACGGGATCATAACATTTGTATGCCGATTTGGATTGTTAGTAGTCTAAAAATGTACAATTAGTGGAACGTGATATAATAACAAATATACATGTTTAAAATATATATTTCTTTGCATTTTAAGTTATTTTTTATACAAAATTCATAATTTAGATACTTATTTGTGTTTTATTTGAATTTTGTAGGTTTCGGATGAAGCTCGGTGATTTTTATGAAGAAAGTCCAAGATTTGAAGAGGTTCAAGAGGAAAAATGCTTCTGATATGATCATATTAAAGTTGAATATAGTGATATAAGCTGCCAAATTCCACATAGCCTATTTTTTATGCTGAATATGGTCATATCACTTCAGATATGGTCATATTCGGGCAGAAAACGGGTTTATAACCCTAGTACACCTCATTTCTAAAAAAACTTTCATTTCTTTCAAAACCCTAGCCTCCCTCAAACCCTTAGGGGTCTTTGAGTATTTCTCAAGAGTTTTTGGAAGATTTGAAGGCCAAGATTGAAGATTTCACACTTTCAAGAAGGATCTAACATCTTCCACCTATTTCCACTCAAAATTGGTTTAAATTTCTCTGGATCTACTATGAGTTCTTCCATGTTCTTGAGTTTGGGTATGTCTTTTGTAAGCCTTATGGGCAAACTCTTATTATCACTTGGATTAGATGAAACTTAGCATGATTTAACAACTTGTACATGATTCTTGGTGATGTTTATGTTGATGCTATGATGAAACTTGATTATTCTTCAATGATTGTGTGTGTTTGTTCTAGTTTGATGAAATGTTCAACCTCGTGGGTGTTGTAAGCATGTTATGTTGGAAAACATCATGTTTTTACAAGACTTATTCATATAATTGAATCTTTTGTATGTAATCTTGTGACATTTGACTAGGAATGGTGAATGAAGGTTGAATGTTTAGTAGAATTGGTTAAATGTGCATCCTTATGCTTATGTTTGAGAACACCATGGTGTATGTCATAAATCTCTCTTGTCATTGGTTATGAATTGTTTTGTAATCGTGGTATGAAGTTCATGAGTTGAAGAGTAATTGTAGTTTTGTCCATTTTTCCCAAGTTGAGGTGGTTATCATATGTTTATCGTGTTAACTTTCCAAAGATTTGTGGAATTAGGTAACCCTAACGGGAGTCTTATTCATCTTTAACATCAACATAATTATATCATTAGTTCTTCATGGCATAACTTTAGATGGCTATTGTGTGTTTATCGTTCTAGCTTTCCGAATGGTTATATCTCTAGATATCCTTGACGGGGATTTAGGCTACTTCCATGTTTCATGTGTAAAAAACTGGTCTCACCTCGAGTTTGTGCTAGTTATTAATTCTGTGCTAAGTGGAATCAAAATCCAAGTGGTATCTTTAATTGATTATGTATCTTCATCTTTACTTTCTTAATTTACTAGTTTAATTTACTAATCATTTTAGGTAACTATAATACTCACAAATTCAACCTTAATTGATCGAATAAATAGTAATGATAATTTAGTATTGGGATCCATTGTGTCCACGGATCGATACTCGGTTCTTACCTAAAACTATACTATTATACGATAGGTGCACTTGCGTATTGTATGTAGTTGGTTTAAGAGTGATAATCGTTTCTTATTAAAACTCAAATTGTGTGAAAAATCCTTATTAAAAATATATATACTTTACACACATCATAACGTGGTTGCATTTTTGAGTTATTATAGGGATGTAGCCATGGATAACAAAGACAACCGAAAGGTTTGAGTTTGGAGTAGGTGGGTTCACGGTTAAACAACTTGGAATAAGGGGACTTAGAGTATAGGGTGGACTTTGGGAGATGGTTTATCAAGTACACGGTTGTTTGAAAAGCATGTGACCAAAAATGAATTGGTAGGTTGGCATAATGGAGAAGGGAGAGCCCCGTTTTAACAATGTGCCGGTGACGACGTTCGCCATTACCGTTTTGCTCTGGAGTGTGTGGAGGTGTGGTAAAGTGAGAGATGCCTTGAGATTATAGATACGGAATTAATCCAACACATTCACCACCATTATCTGTGAAGAGGGAGATGAGCGGGAGTTGAAGGAATTTTTTCACGAGAGATTTGAATTGCGGAAACAAGGTTGAGACATCCGACTTTCGTTTCATGGATACAACCATATATATCATGTATAATAGTCGACAAAGATGACGTAGTAAATGTAACAATCATTGGATGGTTGTAACGCCGGAAAATTTGACTTTTTGGAGTGTCATGCGACTGGAGGTCCAATCGCATGGAACTCATGCGACTGAAGGTCCAGTCGCATGGTGTTCGGGCGACTGGACCATAGCTTTAAGGGAGGGGGCAGCCATCTCCCCTCCCACACTTGCAAAACACAGTCAGAAAGAAGAGAAGAGAGAAAGAAGAGAGAAAAGAAGAAAAAGAGGGAAAAGTGGTGATTCGGGCTCGAAACTCGTCGAGTAACTAGTCCAAACGAAGCTCTTCATCTTCTTCTTGTTTGTGTGAGTTCTAGGACCCCTCATTTACCTGTTTTCAACCGATTTTGGGGCTGGAACACAAATAAACCCGTTTTTGAAATGTGTATGTTTGACCCATTTGGGTGAATCATGTGTAGTGTGTTTAAAGTATGATTTTGGAGTTGTATGTGCTTATATGAGGTCATAGTATGATTCCCTAAGGTTTAGGAGGGCTAATTTTGGCTTGAAAGAGTTTGGAAGAGTTTGAAGGCCGTATGTCGCGGCTGCAGTTCGAGATGAACTTTAGTCGCTGCCCAGTTAGGGCAAGGCGACTGAAGGGCCAATCGGCCGACTAAGGGACGACTGAGGTTCAATCGCACGACTGAGTCTCAATCGTACGACTGGGGATTCAGTCGCATGACAGGTTATACGACTGAAAGCCCAGTCGCATAGATGCTCAGTCGCCTAGTGCCCAATCGCACGACTGAGAGTTCAGTCACATAGGTGCTCATCCGCATTAGTCTCATTCGTATGAGGTCCAAATGCCTAGTATTCATTCGCATGACCGAGAGTTCATTCGCACGATTGGATGTCATTCGCATAGGTGTCCAATCGCATGGTCCAGTCGCGTGGAGGCCATGCGACTGAAGCATGCCCAATCGCCCAAATAGGGCTGTTGTGTATGAGAAGAGATGTAGTTCAGTTACTGACATTCGGGAAAAGAGTAAGGGTAAGTAGTGATGTGATAGCTCCCGTAGGCACCTGTGTGATAGCTGTCAAGGCTTAGAAGTTACGTTGGGCATGAAGACGATAGTATCGCATGTATATGCATAATGTATGTATGCTAAGTATGATGTAGCCCTATATGATGGTAATGACTGATGACTTGTAAATGTCGATATTCCTTGTTTCGATATATGTTTATCTTTCCGTGACTTTATGTGTTATGATTAATGAATGAAACGAAAGTAATAAGTAACGTAAAGTGAAAGATAATGAAAGAGGAATAAAATGAATGAATGCATGCATTAATGAATGAATGAACGTAAGAAAGGCTTGCAAGCAAATGTATGGAGGTGCACACCCCTGGCAGGTGTTAGCTCAACGGTGTGCGGGTTAGCTACCCCAAAGGATGCACATTGGGGTCAGTCTTTGTGATTGACCATATGTATGGGATCCTTGCCGCTTACCCTAGGTGACAGGATCAGCAGTAGTGCACAACGTTCGTGATTGATCATCACAGGTCCAGCACCCGCAGTCGTGCACAATGTTCGAGGTATAGCGCATGGCATTGATCCAGAATGAAAGAGGAAAGATAAGTGGTACATGTACTTGCCCTAGGTGACTGGATCCGCAGTAGTGCACAACGTTCGTGATTAATCATCACAGGTCCAGCACCAGCAGTAGTGCATGATGTTCGGGGTATTGTACATGTCACCAAAAGTAATGAACGTACGAATGAATGTAATAAACGTATGAATGAAAGAAATGAACGTATGTATGTAATGAATGCATGAATGGAAGGAACACATGAACGAATGTAATGATCGTACGAATGTATGTAACGAATGTATGAAGGAATGTAAAATACATATGAATGAAAGAAGGTGAATGCTAATGATGAATGGTACACAAATGAAAAGCTAACGAATGAATGATGAAGATAATAATAATATTATCTATGTGTACGTATGTTGTGTGACCGCATGTATGTAAAGAACGGTTAAACAAAAGAAAGTATGTTATTTATAAAACTAGAATTCACTCAGCAACGCTGACTTTTTATGTGTTTCCAGTTGGCAGGTAGTGTTGCTGAGGATGGCACGAGGCGGCTACTCAGCTCTTTTGGGATGGCATTCCTTTGTACATAATGTTGCAACACATTATGTTGCATGCAAGTGTTTGTTGGGGATTCAAATAAACGGGATTACTTAAGAAATCCTCTTAGTTTTAAGTGTATCCGCAAAAAACATTATAATGTTATGTAACGCAAAAAAACATGTATTTTGTAGTTGATCAATGATGTATTATTTTGCAAAAGCTTTTATGATGAAATGAGAATGTCCTTTTATCGATTCTGCTGCATGATTTTGCTTAGTAAATGTAAACTATATGCTTGATGTGCAATGAATGACCAACTGTAAGCGTCCTGGGAACGGGGCCTTATAATGGTTTAATTGGACCCCATACATCTGAGTAAACTAATTCTAATGGTTTGGTTGCATGAAACGGATTTTGGCCAAAAGAGAGTTTATGGCTTCTATTAATAGAACATGAATTACAATAAAGAAAATTTGGACAAGTTTTGTATCAAAGTGCTGAAGTCTTGAGTAGAGCTTTAAAGACTTGAATATTTGGATGTCCAAATATGTGATGCCATGAGTTGAGCAGATTGGTGGATATCGAATTTATTTGTGGAGGAGATTGAATAGATGAAGCTGCAGCATAGTAGACATCATTGGTGTTCACTCCCTGCATTAGAGGCGCCCCGTACGAAGGTCCTTAACCAAAAATGAATGAGGAAAAAAATCTACAGATACAAGATTAGTTTGACATATTTTTGCGACAGAAACAAGATTATTACGAAGGCGTGGCACACAAAAAACGTTATGTAAGGTTAACGGAAGAGAGTGAGTGTGAAGATGTGTGTAACCAGTGTGAGAAATGGAAAGTTTTTTACCGTTTCCAAGCACAATCTCATCGGGTCCCCCGTAATCGGAGAGGATGTGTAACGATGTCGGGTCTGAAGTGACATGATGCGAAGTACCGGTGTCAAAGATCCATGCTAGTGTATGAGATGTAGATCAAGCCATGGTGGTGTTGATGACCGGAGTAGTGGCATGTGGTAATGAGAAGGTAATATGTTTTCCTTGAGGAAGCAAGCAAGCTTCCAACATTATTTAGTTGTGCTCGGGAATGTTGCAAAATTGGCAGAACGAGGAGTTTCGAGATCCACGAGGTTGAGTGGCAGAGGATGCTTGATGCCGAGAGCCCTTCGGGTTACTGTTGGAAAACTGATTGGTGTACTAGGTATCATTAGAAGAGCGGTTGGAGTATCGGGTTTGTTGACGTTGAGTGTTGTTCACTGTTGCAATGGTGGAGACAGGTACCGTGTCTTTAAGAGACCACTCATAATCCACTAGTTTGTCAAACAAATCTAGAAACAAAAATGGGGTATCTAGGACTTTAAGAACAGTGGTAATGTGGTTGTAATCTTCACCGAGTTGTCCGAGAATGTGCACGATGATATCTTCATCATTGATGGGACTTTGTGCCAAGGTAAGTTCATCTGCAATAGCTTTCATGTCATGTAAGAATTAAGTAATTGAACTTGTACCTTTAGGATTTTTTTGCAAGCTTAGATTTGAGAGAAATGATTCGGGATCGAGAGGCACTCGCATACGTTTTGTTCAAACTTTCCCATGCTTGGTGTGATGTATTAGCCGATGAAACCAATGGTTGGATCGTATCCGAACAACTGTCGATGATGGCTCCAATCAGAATTTGGTCTTGGTGAAACCAATGGAGATAAGACGGATTCGGTTTTGTGGTGTCCTTGTTGAGATATTGTGAGGGAGGGTCGGAGAGAATATGGCTATCTAGCTCGAGACCAATGAGAGTAGAGAGAACTTGCTTCCTCCAGATGGGGTAGTTGGTTGAGGTAAGTTTGATTGGAAAATGAGTGCCTGCAGTGAGTTGAATGACGATGGCGGATGTCGATTGCGAAGCTGCCATGGTGAAAATAATAAAGCTATGAAGTGGTGATTAATGGTTGAAGAGACTTTAGTATTTGGTGGGTTGGATCAGCTAAGTGGAGCAAATTTACTCTGATACCATAATAGGTACAAAACTATTAATGGTAAAAGCTTACTTTCATTAATGTGAAGATGTGGATTTATACAATAGTGAGCAAGAGAGAGAGAGATTCTATAGGAGTAAGTTATGGAATACCCTAACAACTATTCAAACTATAATATACATTTAAAATTTAAAAGGTTGTTGTGGGTGGCCCATCATCCGTAATACAAACAACCAGACGAACCAAAGTCGTGGGCATGGTCAAGGTGGTACAAACTAGCACGAAAACGTGACCAAGTATATTGTTAAGGAACTGGTTAAAATAATTCCCGGGGACAAATATGGATTTCTATTTTATTCAATCATTTTTTCTATTAAACTAATTAATTACGTATTAATCATTGCTATATTGTATCATGTTAATAAATTTATTACCAGAAAGAGTTTACTCAAGAAACATTATGTGAACTAATTGGTGGTTATATTTTGGATTCACATTCTTTTTAGAAGTAGAAGTACATGAATAAGACTGAAAAATATATTGATATTATATATTTTACATCTCTCACTCTCTTAGATTCTCATGTCCACTCGTTTAACAATCCGTTAAACTTCATCGAGGATAAGGACAAGGAATATATGCAATAATTTTGAAGTGCAAGATGAGGTTTTGTAGAAGTTTATGATTTACCCCTATTACTTAATATGCTTGTCTCTAATGGAAATCCTAATAATCAAATGCCTTCGTTAGTTCCGATATATTAAGGATTCAATTCCTACAATATTAAGGTATAGGTCTTGAATATTAGCCACCATATTATTATTATTATTATTATTATCATCATTATTATCATCATCATTATCATCATCATTATCATCATCATTATCATCATCATTATCATCATCATTATCATCATCATTATCATCATCATTATCATCATCATTATCATCATCATTATCATCATCCTTATCATCATCATTATCATCATCATTATCATCATCATTATCATCATCATTATCATCATCATTATCATCATCATTATCATCATCATTATCATCATCATTATCATCATCATTAATCATCATCATTATCATCATCATTATCATCATCCTTATCCATCCTTATCATCATCCTTATCATCATCCTTATCATCATCCTTATCATCATCCTTATCATCATCCTTATCATCATCATTATCAATCTCATTTATCATCATCATTATCATCATCATTATCATCATCATTATCATCATCATTATCATCATCATTATCATCATCCGTATCATCATCCTTATCATCATCCTTATCATCATCTTATCATCATCCTTATCATCATCCTTATCATCATCCTTATCATCATCATTATCATCATCATATCATCATCATATCATCATCATTATCATCATCATTATCATCATCATTATCATCATCATTTATCATCATCATTATCATCATCATATCATCATCATTATCATCATCATTATCATCATCATTATCAACATCATCATCATTATCATCATCATTATCATCATCATTATCATCATCATTATCATCATCATTATCATCATCATATCTCATCATTATCATCATCATTATCATCATCATTATCATCATCATTATCATCATCATTATCTCATCATTATCATCATCATTATCATCATCATATCATCATCATTATCATCATCATTATCATCATCATTATCATCACACTATCATCATCCACTATCATCATCACTATCATCATCACTATCATCATCACTATCATCATCACTATCATCATCACTATCATCATCACTATCATCATCACTATCATCATCACTATCATCATCACTATCATCATCACTATCATCATCACTATCATCATCACTATCATCATCACTATCATCATCACTATCATCATCACTATCATCATCACTATCATCATCACTATCATCATCACTATCATCATCACTATCATCATCACTATCATCATCACTATCATCATCACTATCATCATCACTATCACATCACATCATCATCACTATCATCATCACTATCATCATCACTATCATCATCACTATCATCATCACTATCATCATCACTATCATCATCACTATCATCATCACTATCATCATCACTATCATCATCACTATCATCATCACTATCATCATCACTATCATCATCACTATCATCTCACTATCATCATCACTATCATCATCACTATCATCATCACTATCATCATCACTATCATCATCACTATCACATCATCACTATCATCATCACTATCATCATCACTATCATCATCACTATCATCATCACTATCATCATCACTATCATCATCACTATCATCATCACTATCTCATCACTATCATCATCACTATCATCACACTATCATCATCATATCACATCACTATCATCATCACTATCATCATCACTATCATCATCACTATCATCATCACTATCATCATCACTATCATCATCACTACATCATCAACTATCATCATCACTATCATCATCACTATCATCATCACTAATCATCATCACTATCATCATCACTATCACCTCATCATATCCCATATCATCATCACTATCTCATCACTATCATCATCCTATCATCATCACTATCATCATCACTATCATCATCACTATCATCATCACTATCATCATCACTATCATCATCACTATCATCATCACTATCATCATCACTATCATCATCACTATCATCATCACTATCATCATCACTATCATCATCACTACTATCATCATCACTATCATCATCACTTCATCATCACGATCATCATCACTAATCATCATCACTATCATCATCACTATCATCATCACTATCATCATCACTATCATCATCACTATCATCATCACTATCATCATCCTATCACATCACTATCATCATCACTATCATCATCACTATCATCATCACTATCATCATCACTATCATCATCACTATCATCATCACTATCATCATCACTATCATCATCACTATCATCATCCTATCATCATCACTATCATCCATCACTATCATCATCACTATCATCATCACACATCATCACTATCATCATCACTATCATCATCACTATCATCATCACTATCATCATCACTATCATCATCACTATCATCATCACTATCATCATCACTATCATCACTATCATCATCGTATCCATCACGTTATCATCATCGTTATCATCATCGTTATCATCATCGTTATCATCATCTGTATCATCATCGTTATCATCATCGTTATCATCATCGTTATCATCATCGTATCACATCATCGTTATCATCATCGTTATCATCATCGTTATCATCATCGTTATCATCATCGTTATCATCATCGTTATCATCATCGTTATCATCATCGTTATCATCATCGTTGTCATCATCGTTATCATCATCGTTATCATCATCGTTGTCATCATCGTTATCATCATCGTTATCATCATCGTTATCATCATCGTTATCACATCGTTATCATCATCGTTATCATCATCGTTATCATCATCAATATCATCATCATTATCATCATCATTCATCATCATTATCATCATCATTATCATCATCAATATCATCATCAGTATCATCATCAGTATCACCTCAGCACTATCATCATCACTATCATCATCACTATCATCATCATCATTATCATATCACTATCATCATCACTATATCACATCACTATCATCATCACTATCATCATCACTATCATCATCACTATCATCATCACTATCATCGTCACTATCATCACACTATCATCATCACTATCATCATCACTATCATCATCACTATCATCATCACTATCATCATCACTATCATCATCACTATCATCATCACTATCATCATCACTATCATCATCACTATCATCATCACTATCATCATCACTATCATCATCACTATCATCATCACTATCATCATCACTATCATCATCACTATCATCTCATCATATCATCATCACTATCATCATCACTATCATCATCACTATCATCATCACTATCGTCATCACTATCGTCATCACTATCACCATCACTATCACCATCACTATCACCATCACTATCACCATCACTATCACCATCACTATCATCACACTATCATCATCACTATCATCATCACTATCATCATCACTATCATCTTCACTATCATCATCGCTATCATCATCGCTATCATCATCGTTATCATCATCGTTATCATCCGTTATCATCATCGTTATCATCATCGTTATCATCATCGTTATCATCATCGTTATCATCATCGTTATCATCATCGTTATCATCATCGTTATCATCATCGTTATCATCATCGTTATCATCATCGTTATCATCATCGTTATCATCATCGTTATCATCATCGTTATCATCCTCGTATCATCCTCGTTATCATCCTCGTTATCATCCTCGTTATCATCCTCGTTATCATCCTCGTTATCATCCTCGTTATCATCATCGTTATCATCATCGTTATCATCATCGTTATCATCATCGTTATCATCATCGTTATCATCATCGTTATCATCATCGTTATCATCATCGTTATCATCATCGTTATCATCATCGTTATCATCATCGTTATCATCATCGTTATCATCATCGTTATCATCATCGTTATCATCATCGTTATCATCATCGTTATCATCATCGTTATCATCATCGTTATCATCATCGTTATCATCATCGTTATCATCATCGTTATCATCATCGTTATCATCATCGTTATCATCATCGTTCATCATCGTGATCATCATCGTTATCATCATCGTTATCATCATCGTTATCATCATCGTTATCATCATCGTTATCATCATCGTTATCATCATCGTTATCATCATCGTTATCATCATCGTTATCATCATCGTTATCATCATCGTTATCATCATCGTTATCATCATCGTTATCATCATCGTTATCATCATCGTTATCATCATCGTTATCATCATCGTTATCATCATCGTTATCATCATCGTTATCATCATCGTTATCATCATCGTTATCATCATCGTATCATCATCGTTATCATCATCGTTATCATCATCGTTATCATCATCGTTATCATCATCGTTATCATCATCGTTATCATCATCACTATCATCATCATATCATCATCACTATCATCATCGTTATCATCATCGTATCATCATCACTATCATCATCACTATCATCATCACTATCATCATCACTATCATCATCACTATCATCATCACTATCATCATCACTATCATCATCACTATCATCATCACTATCATCATCACTATCATCATCACTATCATCATCACTATCATCATCACTATCATCATCACTATCATCATCACTATCATCATCACTATCATCATCACTATCATCATCACTATCATCATCACTATCATCATCACTATCATCATCACTATCATCATCACTATCATCATCACTATCATCATCACTATCATCATCACTATCATCATCACTATCATCATCACTATCATCATCACTATCATCATCACATCCCTATCATCATCACTATCATCATCACTATCATCATCACTATCATCATCACTATCATCATCACTATCATCATCACTATCATCATCACTATCATCATCACTATCATCATCACTATCATCATCACTATCATCATCACTATCATCATCACTATCATCATCACTATCATCATCACTATCATCATCACTATCATCATCACTATCATCATCACTATCATCATCACTATCATCATCGTTATCATCATCGTTATCATCATCGTTATCATCATCGTTATCATCATCGTTATCATCATCGTTATCATCATCGTTATCATCATCGTTATCATCATCGTTATCATCATCGTTATCATCATCGTTATCATCATCGTTATCATCATCGTTATCATCATCGTTATCATCATCGTTATCATCATCGTTATCATCATCGTTATCATCATCGTTATCATCATCGTTATCATCATCGTTATCATCATCGTTATCATCATCGTTATCATCATCGTTATCATCATCGTTATCATCATCGTTATCATCATCGTTATCATCATCGTTATCATCATCGTTATCATCATCGTTATCATCATCGTTATCATCATCGTTATCATCATCGTTATCATCGTATCATCATATCATCATCATATCATCATCATTATCATCATCATTATCATCATCATTATCATCATCATATCATCATCAGTATCATCATCAGTATCATCATCATATCATCATCACTATCATCATCACTATCATCATCACTATCATCATCACTATCATCATCACTATCATCATCACTATCATCATCACTATCATCATCACTATCATCATCACTATCATCATCACTATCATCATCACTATCATCATCACTATCATCGTCACTATCATCGTCACTATCATCGTCACTATCATCATCACTATCATCATCACTATCATCATCACTATCATCATCACTATCATCATCACTATCATCATCACTATCATCATCACTATCATCATCACTATCATCATCACTATCATCATCACTATCATCATCACTATCATCATCACTATCATCATCACTATCATCATCACTATCATCATCACTATCATCATCACTATCATCATCACTATCGTCATCACTATCGTCATCACTATCACCATCACTATCACCATCACTATCACCATCACTATCACCATCACTATCACCATCACTATCACCATCACTATCACCATCACTATCATCATCACTATC
Source organism: Flaveria linearis (assembly GCA_024085815.1). Lineage (NCBI taxonomy): Eukaryota > Viridiplantae > Streptophyta > Magnoliopsida > Asterales > Asteraceae > Flaveria > Flaveria linearis. The sequence goes on along the minus strand of CM044011.1, from coordinate 48,976,100 downwards.
ATCATCACTATCATCATCACTATCATCATCACTATCATCATCACTATCATCATCACTATCATCATCACTATCATCATCACTATCATCATCGTTATCATCATCGTTATCATCATCGTTATCATCATCGTTATCATCATCGTTATCACATCGTTATCATCATCGTTATCATCATCGTTATCATCATCGTTATCATCATCGTTATCATCATCGTTATCATCATCGTTATCATCTCGTTATCATCCTCGTTATCATCCTCGTTATCATCCTCGTTATCATCCTCGTTATCATCCTCGTTATCATCCTCGTTATCATCTCGTTATCATCATCGTTATCATCATCGTTATCATCATCGTTATCATCATCGTTATCATCATCGTTATCATCATCGTATCATCATCGTTATCATCATCGTTATCATCATCGTTATCATCATCGTTATCATCATCGTTATCATCATCGTTATCATCATCGTTATCATCATCGTTATCATCATCGTTATCATCATCGTTATCATCATCGTTATCATCATCGTTATCATCATCGTTATCATCATCGTTATCATCATCGTTATCATCATCGTTATCATCATCGTTATCATCATCGTTATCATCATCGTTATCATCATCGTTATCATCATCGTTATCATCATCGTTATCATCATCGTTATCATCATCGTTATCATCATCGTTATCATCATCGTTATCATCATCGTTATCATCTTCGTTATCATCTTCGTTATCATCATCGTTATCATCATCGCTATCATCATCGCTATCATCATCGCTATCATCATCGCTATCATCATCGCTATCATCATCGCTATCATCATCGCTATCATCATCGCTATCATCATCGCTATCATCATCGCTATCATCATCGCTATCATCATCGCTATCATCATCGCTATCATCATCGCTATCATTTATCATCATCGCTATCATCATCGCTATCATCATCGCTATCATCATCGCTATCATCATCGCTATCATCATCGCTATCATCATCGCTATCATCATCGCTATCATCATCGCTATCATCATCGCTATCATCATCGCTATCATCATCGCTATCATCATCGCTATCATCATCGCTATCATCATCGCTATCATCATCGCCATCATCATCGCCATCATCATCGCCATCATCATCGCCATCATCATCGCCATCATCATCGCCATCATCATCGCCATCATCATCGCCATCATCATCGCCATCATCATCGCCATCATCATCGCCATCATCATCGCCATCATCATCGCCATCATCATCGCCATCATCATCGCCATCATCATCGCCATCATCATCGCCATCATCATCGCCATCATCATCGCCATCATCATCGCCATCATCATCGCCATCATCATCGCCATCATCATCGCCATCATCATCGCCATCATCATCGCCATCATCATCGCCCATCATCATCGCCATCATCATCGCCATCATCATCGCCATCATCATCGCCATCATCATCGCCATCATCATCGCCATCATCATCGCCATCATCATCGCCATCATCATCGCCATCATCATCGCCATCATCATCGCCATCATCATCGCCATCATCATCGCCATCATCATCGCCATCATCATCGCCATCATCATCGCCATCATCATCGCCATCATCATCGCCATCATCATCGCCATCATCATCGCCATCATCATCGCCATCATCATCGCCATCATCATCGCCATCATCATCGCCATCATCATCGCCATCATCATCGCCATCATCATCGCCATCATCATCGCCATCATCATCGCCATCATCATCGCCATCATCATCGCCATCATCATCGCCATCATCATCGCCATCATCATCGCCATCATCATCGCCATCATCATCGCCATCATCATCGCCATCATCATCGCCATCATCATCGCCATCATCATCGCCATCATCATCGCCATCATCATCGCCATCATCATCGCCATCATCATCGCCATCATCATCGCCATCATCATCGCCATCATCATCGCCATCATCATCGCCATCATCATCGCCATCATCATCGCCATCATCATCGCCATCATCATCGCCATCATCATCGCCATCATCATCGCCATCATCATCGCCATCATCATCGCCATCATCATCGCCATCATCATCGCCATCATCATCGCCATCATCATCGCCATCATCATCGCCATCATCATCGCCATCATCATCGCCATCATCATCGCCATCATCATCGCCATCATCATCGCCATCATCATCGCCATCATCATCGCCATCATCATCGCCATCATCATCGCCATCATCATCGCCATCATCATCGCCATCATCATCGCCATCATCATCGCCATCATCATCGCCATCATCATCGCCATCATCATCGCCATCATCATCGCCATCATCATCGCCATCATCATCGCCATCATCATCGCCATCATCATCGCCATCATCATCGCCATCATCATCGCCATCATCATCGCCATCATCATCGCCATCATCATCGCCATCATCATCGCCATCATCATCGCCATCATCATCGCCATCATCATCGCCATCATCATCGCCATCATCATCGCCATCATCATCGCCATCATCATCGCCATCATCATCGCCATCATCATCGCCATCATCATCGCCATCATCATCGCCATCATCATCGCCATCATCATCGCCATCATCATCGCCATCATCATCGCCATCATCATCGCCATCATCATCGCCATCATCATCGCCATCATCATCGCCATCATCATCGCCATCATCATCGCCATCATCATCGCCATCATCATCGCCATCATCATCGCCATCATCATCGCCATCATCATCGCCATCATCATCGCCATCATCATCGCCATCATCATCGCCATCATCATCGCCATCATCACCGCCATCATCACCGCCATCATCACCGCCATCATCACCGCCATCATCACCGCCATCATCACCGCCATCATCACCGCCATCATCACCGCCATCATCACCGCCATCATCACCGCCATCATCACCGCCATCATCACCGCCATCATCACCGCCATCATCACCGCCATCATCACCGCCATCATCACCGCCATCATCACCGCCATCATCACCGCCATCATCATCGCCATCATCATCGCCATCATCATTGCCATCATCATTGCCATCATCATTGCCATCATCATTGCCATCATCATTGCCATCATCATTGCCATCATCATTGCCATCATCATTGCCATCATCATTGCCATCATCATTTCCATCATCATCGCCACATCATCGCCATCATCATCGCCATCATCATCGCCATCATCATCGCCATCATCATCGCCATCATCATCGCCATCATCGCCATCATCATCGCCATCATCATCGCCATCATCATCGCCATCATCATCGCCATCATCATCGCCATCATCATCGCCATCATCATCGCCATCATCATCGCCATCATCATCGCCATCATCATCGCCATCATCATCGCCATCATCATCGCCATCATCATCGCCATCATCATCGCCATCATCATCGCCATCATCATCGCCATCATCATCGCCATCATCATCGCCATCATCATCGCCATCATCATCGCCATCATCCTCGCCATCATCCTCGCCATCATCCTCGCCATCATCCTCGCCATCATCCTCGCCATCATCCTCGCCATCATCCTCGCCATCATCCTCGCCATCATCGTCGCCATCATCGTCGCCATCATCGTCGCCATCATCGTCGCCATCATCGTCGCCATCATCGTCGCCATCATCGTCGCCATCATCGTCGCCATCATCGTCGCCATCATCGTCGCCATCATCGTCGCCATCATCGTCGCCATCATCGTCGCCATCATCGTCGCCATCATCGTCGCCATCATCGTCGCCATCATCGTCGCCATCATCGTCGCCATCATCGTCGCCATCATCGTCGCCATCATCGTCGCCATCATCGTCGCCATCATCGTCGCCATCATCGTCGCCATCATCGTCGCCATCATCGTCGCCATCATCGTCGTCATCATCGTCGTCATCATCGTCGTCATCATCGTCGTCATCATCGTCGTCATCATCGTCGTCATCATCGTCGTCATCATCGTCGTCATCATCGTCGTCATCATCATCGTCGTCATCATCGTCGTCATCATCGTCGTCATCATCGTCGTCATCATCGTCGTCATCATCGTCGTCATCATCGTCGTCATCATCGTCGTCATCATCGTCGTCATCATCGTCGTCATCATCGTCGTCATCATCGTCGTCATCATCGTCATCATCATCGTCGTCATCATCGTCGTCATCATCGTCGTCATCATCGTCGTCATCATCGTCGTCATCATCGTCGTCATCATCGTCGTCATCATCGTCGTCATCATCGTCGTCATCATCGTCGTCATCATCGTCGTCATCATCGTCGTCATCGTCGTCGTCATCGTCGTCATCATCGTCGTCATCATCGTCGTCATCATCGTCGTCATCATCGTCGTCATCATCGTCGTCATCATCGTCGTCATCATCGTCGTCATCATCGTCGTCATCATCATCGTCGTCATCATCGTCGTCATCATCGTCGTCATCATCGTCGTCATCATCGTCGTCATCATCGTCGTCATCATCGTCGTCATCATCGTCGTCATCATCGTCGTCATCATCGTCGTCATCATCGTCGTCATCATCGTCGTCATCATCGTCGTCATCATCGTCGTCATCATCGTCGTCATCATCGTCGTCATCATCGTCGTCATCATCGTCGTCATCATCGTCGTCATCATCGTCGTCATCATCGTCGTCATCATCGTCGTCATCATCGTCGTCATCATCGTCGTCATCATCGTCGTCATCATCGTCGTCATCATCGTCGTCATCATCGTCGTCATCATCGTCGTCATCATCGTCGTCATCATCGTCGTCATCATCGTCGTCATCATCGTCATCATCATCGTCATCATCATCATCGTCATCATCATCGTCATCATCATCGTCATCATCATCGTCATCATCATCGTCATCATCATCATCATCATCGTCATCATCATCGTCATCATCATCGTCATCATCATCGTCATCATCATCGTCATCATCATCGTCATCATCATCGTCATCATCATCGTCATCATCATCGTCATCATCATCGTCATCATCATCGTCATCATCATCGTCATCATGATCGTCATCATGATCGTCATCATGATCGTCATCATGATCGTCATCATGATCGTCATCATGATCGTCATCATGATCGTCATCATGATCGTCATCATGATCGTCATCATGATCGTCATCATGATCGTCATCATGATCGTCATCATGATCGTCATCGTGATCGTCATCGTGATCGTCATCGTGATCGTCATCGTGATCGTCATCGTGATCGTCATCGTGATCGTCATCAGATCTCCCTGATCGTCATCCTGATCGTCATCCTGATCGTCATCCTGATCGTCATCATGATCGTCATCATCGTCGTCATCATCGTCGTCATCATCGTCATCATCATCGTCATCATCATCGTCATCATCATCGTCATCATCATCGTCATCATCATCGTCATCATCATCGTCATCATCAACGTAACGCCCCTAAAATCTAGCCTAATTAGAAAACTTAATGTATTATAGGACCCAATAAAGGTCCGGATTGATTTGGGCTTACCAAAGAAATCTTGCAAAACGAAACTAGCCTTTTGGGCCCAATAAGCCCAATAAGGGCCCGAACATATAAACAAGGCCCATTTAAGGTCCAAATGCATGTTCACGAACTAATTAAATGAGAAACCATGAAACAAAGAATTCTTATGTGATTTGAAACAACTATGGAAAGATCCAAATTGAAAACGGATTCAGAACCCATACCGGGTAAAATCCGGCAATTTACCGCGTACTACGTCTTAATTCCATCAGGAATTCTTATAAGGGCTTGTCGCCCAATCTAAATCATTGTTAACCTCAACTAATACCATGAATAAGGATCTCTAAAGGATTATTCATCAATCATGCATAAACAACAGAAATTCGTAAGCGAAACGCGAAAACCGGTTTTCACCGGCATTTAACTGACGTCTGTTATGACGATTGAGTCTCTTAACTCCGAAAATATTTATCTAATCATTGTTTATTATCATAACATATTGAATTTGATGAATGGTACGTTGTCCGGAATAACTGCGTTCCGAAACGCGACCGTGACGCGAACCGGGTTACGATCAGTTAAAACCCGAGGATTCGTCAGATAAGGTTTTAATGTGACCAACATGGGAAGATAACGCTCAAAATATCACCCTAACACTTAATTACGTGCATTTAGATATCAAAAGGAAAATAAAAGCGCTCGTTCGAGGAAAACGCGTAAAACCGTTAACGTGTCGATTTCGCGGTATCATTTAAACTGTTCAGCATGTTTTAAATACGATAAAATCAATAATCTCAGAATAATTATAACAATTTGTATAATTGTATCTAACGAGAAGCGAAATTATAACCATACGTGAAAAACAGATCCGAACGTGATACGAACTGACCCCGTTTCTTAACCCCACTATATAAGCAACCTTTTCTCTAATTTAGGGTTTTTAAAAACAAATGAAACTCAGAGAAGAGAGATAGAGGCGCGACCTCCCCCCCCTGTTCCCCTTCTTCCCTTCGAATCCGGCCGACCACCGGTCGCCGGTGAACTCCTCCGGCGAGTGCCGGCATGGAACTCCCCTCCGACGACTCCCCTCGTTGGGCCGATCACTGTGGTGGCCTCGATTTCTCCTAAAACGCAACACAGCCACGAGAATCGAAGGCAAGGTCGGCGGTTGCAGGTCGATTTGGAGGCTGTGGTTGCGCGACGGTGGTGTTGGAGGCTGTGGTTGCGCGATGGTGATGATGGTGGTCTGTGATTGCGCGATCGACAGGGATGATTGGAGGTTGTAGTTGCTCGTTGTCATGGTGCAGGTCGCGACTGTGGTTCTCGGGTGTCAATGATGGTCGCGGCGGTGATGGTTGTGTCGACAGCAGTGGGGGATCGGCACCACTGTTGGTGACCGATGATGGTGGTCGCGATGGATGCTGGTGGTGGTTTAGTTCGCTGTGAACAGGCCGAAGGTGGCCTAGGACCGCCCCCACTGCCCTTTTCTCTCGGTAAGGTTCCCCTAGAACCGACCTACTACATTCATCCCTTGTTTTCTTGTGCTACAAACCGCAAATTACTATGATTGTGGGCTGCATGTGTAGATCTGTACCAGATCGGAGCCACGGGTGGTGATGGTGACTGTGGTGGTTCGCAGCAGAAAACAACCGCAGCACCAGGTTGGTGTTTGGTGATGGTTGTGACGGTAGTGGTGGTTGTTGGTCATGGTTATGTTATGGGTTGTAGTTATGATGGCAGATCGTGGTGAAGGTACGGTATGGTGGCAGTCGATAGTGGTTATAGGTGGTGATTGGGTGGTAGCGGGGATAGTGATGGTGGTGTTGCTGCTAGATGTGGATGGTGGTCGATTTAGTGTCTATTAGGGCTGTAAATGTCGATGTGGTTATGATTTGGGGATGTTGATGGTGGTATATCAGTTTGCATGTTGACTGTGGTTTTTTGTTGATGGTCGTGGTGATGGTTGTGGCTGTTCTTGTGGTTGCATGTTGGATTCTAGACGAGATCCTTAGGGTTTGGACATGTTGGGTTAATTTTGGCGAGGGTTCCGGCCAACCAAGAGGCTGCCGGTGGCAGTTAGTGGCGATCCATGGTGGAGATTGGCTGCATGTGGTAGATGGTGATGGTAAGAGACGCAACCGAGGTTAAACCCCGGTCGAAACTGGTCAAAATGGTCAATGGACAGCCAACAACAAGAACATGGTGAGATCGAGTGGAATTGGGTACGTAAACCGAGTGAGAGGTATAATTCCACATAACGCTTATTCAACGTCTAATTATTATTCACTGTGTGTAACACGTTGAGCTCTAACACGATAAAGATACGTAATATTAATAAAAACAGAGATTAGGTCTATGATTACTTGATTGTAATGGATTAGTTTTATACGACACTATGAACGTGATGCTATAAAAATGAGAAATATTTTATATGTGAAACATAAGGCTTATAAACCATAAATAACCAATTGAGAAATAATGTAATATTATTTCTATATAAATACTACAATAGTTGGTATGAGATTCATTCTTGTATTAATATTAGTTCAATAATTTCATTAATACGTATCTTTCTATTATTATTAGAAATACTATTACTTGCGACATAATAATTAAATATTAGTTTAAGAATTATAATTACTAAGATTCATACTATCATAAACAAGACTTTAAATGCCTATCAAAATGAGTGCCATCAAGATATGTGTGTTTAAGTAGATATAACATATATGCTAATATTACAACCATTGTTATTGTTATCGACATTATTAATGTTAATACTATTATTATATTATTCCTTTTACTATTATTGTTATTATTAATATTACCACTTTCAAAGTCATTTCATTTAAACGTTATAATAAACTCTTTCTAATATCATTATTATCTATGTGCAACGTATTATTGAATATTTATATGGTAATTCTTTTTATTACATATTTTAATAATAGTTTTTATCATGTGAAAGGTAATATCAAGACGTAGTTATAAATATAATCACGTTGATAATAAACTAGACAAATAACTATTTACCTATAGCATCAAACCAATGGGTGATTGAGTCAAGTAAATCTAATTAGGTTATGACTAAATGTTTATATAAGTATATATATATATAATAGCAAATAAGTGACTTGATGGATATATATATAAGTACACCAATATTCAAGAATATTCAATATTAAATCTAATTAATTTAGGAAACCAAAGTAGATGTACGAGTAGCATTAGTATCATTCAACAACAAACATCCTAACCATAATATTAAAAAGATCATCTCACTTAAGCTAATATAAAGAGCTCAACCGCACGCATGTAATAACATCATGCTAATTCTAAACGTGAATCTTATATGTTCTAGTTAGGATTACTTTGTTGGTGATCATCACTTTTCTTCATCGAGCTCTGAATTTATATAAGGACACAAGGTGAGTTCTCGTGTCCCCTTTTTATTTAGTTTTTGGGGATGAAGCATGCTCTATTTTTATTTTTAAAGCTGAAACTATTATTTTGTGATATTATATAAATGCTATGTTGTGGACTTGTTGATACCTGCTGATACATGAATCACAATCATTAATTCTTCTGTGAACCGCTTGTTTATGTGGATAGATCTATTTGGGGAATCCCCCACACACAGTGGCTCCCGCTACAGGGAGGTACCCCCACTGGAGATCCGAAAGGGTCGTTGTGGCATGTGACAGGTTTTATAAGAAACAAACGTGGACCTTACTGGCAGGTACGGTCCACCTGCTATGGGGCTCAGCTTCTCCCTGCGGGGTTAACCGGTATAACATAACTTTAGAAGAGGCAAGCCGGGACTGAGTGCAGGGTTGATTGTGATCCCACAACAGCTATAATAGATACAATACTTTAATATATGGACTTTATGAGTCCCTTTTATTTTCTGAATCAAAACCACTTGAACTCACCAACTTTTAGTTGACACTTTTTCTTTTGAGCATGTCTTCAGGTACAGCTAGGGAGAATAGTTGAGCTATAGAAGTTACCCAATCCGATGCATGATATGTGGGTAGAGCTTAAAGACACAAGTTGAGCCTAGAAGCCTTAGTTGTCAAAGCGTCAAGAAATATTCACCGAGAGATTGATCACGACACCTATAGATCATAGATGGAAGCACCTTGTGAAATGGGAAACAAAGCCAATATTTTAATGTAAATATCATGTGACATTATGAAATAAACCGTTTAGTTTCCGCTACATTTTGGTTATTGTTTGCTAATCGTTACGTCCCGCCTCTCTGGGCCCGGGGTGTGACAGATTGGTATCAGAGCCAAAGGTTGTAGAAGTAGGTCTGCTTTGCGAGACCGAAACCACAACCATATGAACCTCATAGGACCACCTTAGTAAGATGACTCTTCTGAGCTTTGCTGAACCAAGAGTGTAGAAATGTAGGTTTGTTTTGCGATACCTAAGCTGTAACCCTAAATAGGACCAGCCTAGTAGGTTGTTTCCATGATCTAGTGATCCAAAGTTTGTAGCAAGAATAGGTTCCTATAAGAACTCCCATCTTTAACCTGTATACCTTAAGGATTATATCCATATCCCATTAAGAATTCCCTACCCTATATGAAACCTTGATACATTAGGGTAGTACCGATGATAGGTGCACTCGAGTAAATCAGGAAAGGTATGGAACCTTTTGGAGAGACACTTATTTGATTGCACAGTTGACTTTTGTCACTATATGAAACAAATGCTGATAGCTATACACTTGATACGACTTGTGTCGTTACATGAGACAACTGTTATAATGATGCTTGTTGGAATGATAATACTTGCTTATATGCCTTATTTGTAGGATGATACATGTTGGAATTTAGTGGTAAGATAGTAACCATGATGCCTTTTTGTTTGCTCTACTCCCTAGGATAGCATGTACCTGAATGCTCATTCATTGCTCGATTTTTTGAAACTAACTTTGAGACAAATTTTGTTTTGGGTTAACAAGAATGTTGACATAATTTGAATCTAAGTTTGCTTAATTGCAGATGATGACCAAATGAGAACTTTAACTCAAGATCTAATTACACAGAACTTCGAACTTGTGATGGGAATGACTAGAATGACAGTGTAAGGTAAATTGACGATTACGGGTGCACACGTAATGGTGAATTTACAGGTACACTTGAATTCTGGTGGGCCCTGTCATGTAAACTAATATCAAAGTACAACACTGAAGAAACAAATAAATACAAGATTTAAACACGAATGTCCAACATATACCAAATGAATATATATATACATTCCCAAAACTTTCGTGCTGGACGAAGACATTTGACACTTGAAGAGCTACCAAGGACGACGTTGTAGTAACTATTCTTTTTCTTCATCTTCCCTTTTCTTTTGTTCTGCTGCCCTATTGGGAAACAATGATGCAATTATCTGACTCAAAAGATCATCAAATATTCCTTCTCAAGCTCAACCAGCTTCGCGCTGAGAGTGTGGTACTTCACCTAAGTTATGTGGGTACTTTAGCAAAATTGTTCATTCCTTGTGTGATGCCCAAGGATCCCTTCCTACCTATTACAGAACTCGTTTCAACCTTGTCGCTATCGTAAAGGACTCCCTAACACATACTCTACAACCGAGAATGGATTGGAGTAATGGACTGTCGAGAAGCACGTCATGTGGTCAATGACATAGAAGACTTGTCACTTCTTTCTTCCTTATTAGACATCACTTCATAGGACATTCTAGACTCTAGAATTCCTTTATCAATTTCTTAAAAACCTTTGATAACTGATTACTTGATACCTATTCGACGTCATAGAACCACTTAATCCAAAAGAAGATTCTTAATATCAGCTCCGATAATGATTAACAATCACCTTTCATAGCACCAGGTGTTGTGAAATCCTTCATCATCAGCGAACCGTTAGTTACCTACTAACGATCCTTGCCTGCAGCATAAGTTGAATTATTTTGACCATGCTTTTAACTGGCTGTGTTGTTGGTAAAGTTCTGAGCACCAGAATAAATAGGAAATGAAACCTCCTTCTAAAACCCAGACTCTCCGGAGATAAAAATCCAAGTGCCAGGGTTAAGTGCCGAGAAAAGCTAACCTTTGAGATTCGAGACAAAAATCTGAACTTACAACTTATTTGGATCCCCGATTTTTATTCACCCCCTGTTCTCGATTTATTCTCTTAACGAGTAGTGCTACTCACTTTAAGCCTCTAGCATAACCCTCATCTTTGGAAACGCGTGATAGCCGATGCGGGAAACTTTAAAACCTTGCAAGTTATCTCTACTCGGAGATCTCTACTATTGAATGATAAGTTCGTGATTCGAGCGCGAAGATCTGAAGTAGAATACGATCTCGAAGTATACGATACGTTATTAGAATGGTAGTTAACCTTCTTGTGCTAGCGAGCATCTTGATGAAGTCCTAAACCTGTTCGAATCGATGCGGTCGATAATAATGAAGAATTCATGGGGAGAACTCATGATCGAACTTAAAGGATGGTATTGTTCCAAAAGATGTACTAAGAAACATAGAAGATCAGCTACAAGAAATCTCATGTGTTAAATCACTTGAGATCCAACTACAACGAAGTGATAGACATGCAGATGATTGTAGGCAAAGGAAGTCTGCATAATCATCCCCGACCGTAAGCATTGGTGTTATTCCTCTCTAAAATTTTCAAACCTCTCCTAAAGTGATTCTCTAATACCTTACCCTAGAACGCTCCATAACGTCAGAAATTCAGGCAAAAAGTCTTACTCCCATATCTCGTTGGGACAACTGATATGATTATAAAGGATTGGAATCTAAACAGAGTTACCTGCTTCATGAATAGACCCTCTACAGGGCACAATTACCTTGTAGAATATGGACCGAGGAAGAGGTCATGTAGAAGGTTGACCTTAATTGGGAAACACTATGAAGGAACTAGTGGAAACGATTGCAGCAATTCTGTAGCCTGAGACAACAGTTGAGGTTGCAGTTAAGTAAATTGAGTCGAAGAATTGAAGTAATATATGTATGGAGGTGCTGGACTTGAAACTTATATTAAGGAGCTCGTGAAGGGAAGGCGAATCCGAGAGCTGTTAGATAAACGGATCATAAGGCATAGGGTGTCACCTTGAAGAACCCTGATACATTATGTGGAGAGAAGAATGGAATGCTCTTAATATGGATAGACTATCAAGAGTTGAATAAACTTACCTAGAAGAAGCAATACCCCTTCCTAGAATTGTTAACCTGCTTAATCGGTTGCAAGATACTACTTACACCTTAAAAGTATCGGCCAAGAATATAAGTGAAACGATGGTACAAGGCAATCTCCTAGCCTTGTAAGTGACCTATCTTCTCCATTCTTATCAGTCGGGAAACTTTCTAGTTTGACTTGGCTAGAACAAGTGCGCTAATTCTAGATATTAATTCGCACTCTTGAGGAAACCAAATCTTTATTGATCTGAAGTCTTCAATCTATGACATCTTATGACCCATTTCCTTATGATTCTAAGGAGTTACTAGTGACATATATCCGACCCGGCTATTACGTCTAATTGGAGTCATTCACACCAACATCTGATTCTACACAATCATTCATAAGATTCTCAGTGAGGACGGTAATATCGCCGAGAGTTTGGTGTTCGTCTCCTTGCTAGATTACCTGAATGTTAGGTAATGAACCACAATGGAACACCTTTTCTTGTCAACATCTGTACAAACATCAACTAATCGAGTACTAAATCCAAATATCTATGCATGAAACAACTCACTAGTTTTGACAAGCATGTTCAAACATCAGAATACTTACTTCAATCTAAACAAACCCAATTATTTGATACAAAATCAACAACTTTCATCCTGGAATGCTCAGCTGAACAGCTTTAAATTCTTAAGACTCATATTATGAGTGAATTACACTCGGAAACAATGTTAGCGATACAAAAATTTCGAGGACGAAATTTCTAAAAGGTGGGGAGAATGTAACGCCCCTAAAATCTAGCCTAATTAGAAAACTTAATGTATTATAGGACCCAATAAAGGTCCGGATTGATTTGGGCTTACCAAAGAAATCTTGCAAAACGAAACTAGCCTTTTGGGCCCAATAAGCCCAATAAGGGCCCGAACATATAAACAAGGCCCATTTAAGGTCCAAATGCATGTTCACGAACTAATTAAATGAGAAACCATGAAACAAAGAATTCTTATGTGATTTGAAACAACTATGGAAAGATCCAAATTGAAAACAGATTCAGAACCCATACCGGGTAAAATCCGGCAATTTACCGCGTACTACGTCTGAATTCCATCAGGAATTCTTATAAGGGCTTGTCGCCCAATCTAAATCATTGTTAACCTCAACTAATACCATGAATAAGGATCTCTAAAGGATTATTCATCAATCATGCATAAACAACAGAAATTCGTAAGCGAAACGCGAAAACCGGTTTTCACCGGCATTTAACTGACGTCTGTTATGACGATTGAGTCTCTTAACTACGAAAATATTTATCTAATCATTGTTTATTATCATAACATATTGAATTTGATGAATGGTACGTTGTCCGGAATAACTGCGTTCCGAAACGCGACCGTGACGCGAACCGGGTTACGATCAGTTAAAAACCCGAGGATTCGTCAGATAAGGTTTTAATGTGACCAACATGGGAAGATAACGCTCAAAATATCACCCTAACACTTAATTACGTGCATTTAGATATCAAAAGGAAAATAAAGCACTCGTTCGAGGAAAACGCGTAAAACCGTTAACGTGTCGATTTCGCGGTATCATTTAAACTGTTCAGCATGTTTTAAATACGATAAAATCAATAATCTCAGAATAATTATAACAATTTGTATAATTGTATCTAACGAGAAGCAAAATTATAACCATACGTGAAAAACAGATCCGAACGTGATACGAACTGACCCCGTTTCTAACCCCACTATATAAGCAACCTTTTCTCTAATTTAGGTTTTTAAAAACAAATGAAACTCAGAGAAGAGAGATAGAGGCGCGACCTCCCCCCCTGTTCCCCTTCTTCCCTTCGAATCCGGCCGACCACCGGTCGCCGGTGAACTCCTCCGGCGAGTGCCGGCATGGAACTCCCCTCCGACGACTCCCCTCGATGGTCGATCACTGTGGTGGCCTCGATTTCTCCTAAAACGCAACACAGCCACGAGAATCGAAGGCAAGGTCGGCGGTTGCAGGTCGATTTGGAGGCTGTGGTTGCGCGACGGTGGTGTTGGAGGCTGCGGTTGCGCGATGGTGATGATGGTGGTCTGTGATTGCGCGATCGACAGGGATAATTGGAGGTTGTAGTTGATCATTGTCATGGTGCAGGTCGCGACTGTGGTTCTCGGGTGTCAATGATGTCGCGGCGGTGATGGTTGTGTCGACAGCAGTGGGGATCGATACCACTGTTGGACCGATGATGGTGGTCGCGATGGATGCTGGTGGTGGTTTAGTTCGCTGTGAACAGGCCGAAGGTGGCCTAGGACCGCCCCCACTGCCCTTTTCTCTCGGTAAGGTTCCCCTAGAACCGACCTACTACATTCATCCCTTGTTTTCTTGTGCTACAAACCGCAAATTACTATGATTGTGGGCTGCATGTGTAGATCTGTACCAGATCGGAGCCACGGGTGGTGATGGTGACTATGGTGGTTCGCAGCAGAAAACAACCGCAGCACCAGGTTGGTGTTTGGTGATGGTTGTGACGGTAGTGGTGGTTGTTGGTCATGGTTATGTTATGGGTTGTAGTTATGATGGCAGATCGTGGTGAAGGTGCGGTATGGTGGCAGTCGATAGTGGTTATAGGTGGTGATTGGGTGGCAGCGGGGATAGTGATGGTGGCGTTGCTGCTAGATGTGGATGGTGGTCGATTTAGTGTCTATTAGGGCTGTAAATGTCGATGTGGTTATGATTTGGGGATGTTGATGGTGGTATATCAGTTTGCATGTTGACTGTGGTTGTTTTGTTGATGGTCGTGGTGATGGTTGTGGCTGTTCTTGTGGTTGCATGTTGGATTCTAGACGAGATCCTTAGGGTTTGGACACGTTGGGTTAATTTTGGCGAGGGTTCCGGCCAACCAAGAGGCTGCCGGTGGCAGTTAGTGGCGATCCATGGTGGAGATTGGCTGCATGTGGTAGATGGTGATGGTAAGAGACGCAACCGAGGTTAAACCCCGGTCGAAACTGGTCAAAATTGTCAATGGACAGCCAACAACAAGAACATGGTGAGATCGAGTGGAATTGGGTACGTAAACCGAGTGAGAGGTATAATTCCACATAACGCTTATTCAACGTCTAATTATTATTCACATGTGTGTAACACGTTGAGCTCTAACACGATAAGATACGTAATATTAATAAAAACAGAGATTAGGTCTATGATTACTTGATTGTAATGGATTAGTTTTATACGACACTATGAACGTGATGCTATAAAAATGAGATAATATTTATATGTGAAACATAAGGCTTATAAACCATAAATAACCAATTGAGAAATAATGTAATATTATTTCTATATAAATACTACAATAGTTGGTATGAGATTCATTCTTGTATTAATATTAGTTCAATAATTTTCATTAATACGTATCTTTCTATTATTATTAGAAATACTATTACTTGCGACATAATAATTAAATATTAGTTTAAGAATTATAATTACTAAGATTCATACTATCATAAACAAGACTTTAAATGCCTATCAAAATGAGAGCCATCAAGATATGTGTGTTTAAGTAGATATAACATATATGCTAATATTACAACCATTGTTATTGTTATCGACATTATTAATGTTAATACTATTATTATATTATTCCTTTTACTATTATTGTTATTATTAATATTACCACTTTCAAAGTCATTTCATTTAAACGTTATAATAAACTCTTTCTAATATCATTATTATCTATGTGCAACGTATTATTGAATATTTATATGGTAATTCTTTTTATTACATATTTTAATAATAGTTTTTATCATGTGAAAGTTAATATCAAGACGTAGTTATAAATATAATCACGTTGATAATAAACTAGACAAATAACTATTTACCTATAGCATCAAACCAATGGGTGATTCAGTCAAGTAAATCTAATTAGGTTATGACTAAATGTTTATATAAGTATATAATATATAATAGCAAATAAGTGACTTGATGGATATATATATATAAGTACACCAATATTCAAGAATATTCAATATTAAATCTAATTAATTTAGGAAACCAAAGTAGATGTACGAGTAGCATTAGTATCATTCAACAACAAACATCCTAACCATAATATTAAAAAGATCATCTCACTTAAGCTAATATAAAGAGCTCAACCGCACGCATGTAATAACATCATGCTAATTCTAAACGTGAATCTTATATGTTCTAGTTAGGATTACTTTGTTGGTGATCATCACTTTTCTTCATCGAGCTCTGAATTTATATAAGGACACAAGGTGAGTTCTCGTGTCCCCGTTTTATTTTAAGTTTTTGGGGATGAAGCATGCTCTATTTTTATTTTTGAAGCTGAAACTATTATTTTGTGATATTATATAAAATGCTATGTTGTGGACTTGTTGATACCTGCTGATTCATGAATCACAATCATTAATTCTTCTGTGAACCGCTTGTTTATGTGGATAGATCTATTTGGGAATCCCCCACATAGTGGCTCCCGCTACAGGGAGGTACCCCCACTGGAGATCCGAAAGGGTCGTTGTGGCATGTGACAGGTTTTATAAGAAACAAACGTGGACCTTACTGGCAGGTACGGTCCACCTGCTATGGGGCTCAGCTTCTCCCTGCGGGGTTAACCGGTATAACATAACTTTAGAAGAGGCAATCCGGGACTGAGTGCAGGGTTGATTGTGATCCCACAACAGCTATAATAGATACAATACTTTAATATATGGACTTTATGAGTCCCTTTTATTTTCTGAATCAAAACCACTTGAACTCACCAACTTTTCAGTTGACACTTTTTCTTTTTGAGCATGTCTTCAGGTACAGCTAGGGAGAATAGTTGAGCTATAGAAGTTACCCAATCCGATGCATGATATGTGGGTAGAGCTTAAAGACACAAGTTGAGCCTAGAAGCCTTAGTTGTCAAAGCCTCAAGAAATATTCACCGAGAGATTGATCACGACACCTATAGATCATAGATGGAAGCACCTTGTGAAATGGGAAACAAAGCCAATATTTTAATGTAAATATCATGTGACATTATGAAATAAACCGTTTAGTTTCCGCTGCATTTTGGTTATTGTTTGCTAATCGTTACGTCCCGCCTCTCTGGGCCCGGGGTGTGACATCATCGTCATCATCATCGTCATCATCATCGTCATCATCATCGTCATCATCATCGTCATCATCATCGTCATCATCATCATCATCATCATCGTCATCATCATCGTCATCATCATCGTCATCATCATCGTCATCATCATCGTCATCATCATCGTCATCATCATCGTCATCATCATCGTCATCATCATCGTCATCATCATCGTGATCATCATCGTGATCATCATCGTGATCATCATCGTGATCATCATCGTGATCATCATCGTTATCATCATCGTTATCATCATCGTTATCATCATCGTTATCATCATCGTTATCATCATCGTTATCATCATCGTTATCATCATCGTTATCATCATCGTTATCATCATCGTTATCATCATCGTTATCATCATCGTTATCATCATCGTTATCATCATCGTTATCTTCATCCTTATCATCATCCTTATCATCATCCTTATCATCATCCTTATCATCATCCTTATCATCATCCTAATCATCATCATTATCATCATCATTATCATCATCATTATCATCATCATTATCATCATCATTATCATCATCATTATCATCATCATTATCATCATCATTATCATCATCATTATCATCATCATTATCATCATCATTATCATCATCATTATCATCATCATTATCATCATCATTATCATCATCATTATCATCATCATTATCATCATCATTAGCATCATCATTATCATCATCATTATCATCATCATTAGCATCATCATTAGCATCATCATTATCATCATCATTATCATCATCATTATCATCATCATTATCATCATCATTATCATCATCAATATCATCATCAATATCATCACCATTATCATCATCACTATCATCATCACTATCATCATCACTATCATCATCACTATCATCATCACTATCATCATCACTATCATCATCACTATCATCATCACTATCATCATCACTATCATCATCACTATCATCATCACTATCATCATCACTATCATCATCACTATCATCATCACTATCATCATCACTATCATCATCACTATCATCATCACTATCATCATCACTATCATCATCACTATCATCATCACTATCATCATCACTATCATCATCACTATCATCATCACTATCATCATCACTATCATCATCACTATCATCATCACTATCATCATCACTATCATCATCACTATCATCATCACTATCATCATCACTATCATCATCACTATCATCATCACTATCATCATCACTATCATCATCACTATCATCATCACTATCATCATCACTATCATCATCACTATCATCATCACTATCATCATCACTATCATCATCACTATCATCATCACTATCATCATCACTATCATCATCACTATCATCATCACTATCATCATCACTATCATCATCACTATCATCATCACTATCATCATCACTATCATCATCACTATCATCATCACTATCATCATCACTATCATCATCACTATCATCATCACTATCATCATCACTATCATCATCACTATCATCATCACTATCATCATCACTATCATCATCACTATCATCATCACTATCATCATCACTATCATCATCACTATCATCATCACTATCATCATCACTATCATCATCACTATCATCATCACTATCATCATCACTATCATCATCGCTATCATCATCGGTATCATCATCGCTATCATCATCGTTATCATCATCGCTATCATCATCGCTATCATCATCACTATCATCATCACTATCATCATCACTATCATCATCACTATCATCATCACTATCATCATCACCATCATCATCGCCATCATCATCGCTATCATCATCGCTATCATCATCGCTATCATCATCGCTATCATCATCGCTATCATCATCGCTATCATCATCGCTATCATCATCGCTATCATCATCGCTATCATCATCGCTATCATCATCGCTATCATCATCGCTATCATCATCGCTATCATCATCGCTATCATCATCGCTATCATCATCGCTATCATCATCGCTATCATCATCGCTATCATCATCGCTATCATCATCGCTATCATCATCGCTATCATCATCGCTATCATCATCGCTATCATCATCGCTATCATCATCGCTATCATCATCGCTATCATCATCGCTATCATCATCGCATCATCGTATCATCATCGTATCATCATCGCCATCGTTATCATCATCGTTATCATCATCACTATCATCATCACTATCATCATCACTATCATCATCACTATCATCATCGCTATCATCATCGCTATCATCATCGGTATCATCATCGTTATCATCATCGTTATCATCATCGCTATCATCATCGTTATCATCATCACTATCATCATCACTATCATCATCACTATCATCATCACTATCATCATCGCTATCATCATCACCATCATCATCGCCATCATCATCGCCATCATCATCGCCATCATCATCGCCATCATCATCGCCATCATCATCGCTATCATCATCGCTATCATCATCGCTATCATCATCGCTATCATCATCGCTATCATCATCGCTATCATCATCGTTATCATCATCGTTATCATCATCGTTATCATCATCGTTATCATCATCGTTATCATCATCGTTATCATTCGTTATCATCATCGTTATCATCTTCGTTATCATCTTCGCCATCGTCTTCGCCATCGTCTTCGCCATCGTCTTCGCCATCGTCATCGCCATCGTCATCGCCATCGTCATCGCCATCGTCATCGCCATCGTCATCGCCATCGTCATCGCCATCGTCATCGCCATCGTCATCGCCATCGTCATCGCCATCGTCATCGCCATCGTCATCGCCATCGTCATCGCCATCGTCATCGCCATCGTCATCGCCATCGTCATCGCCATCGTCATCGCCATCGTCATCGCCATCGTCATCGCCATCGTCATCGCCATCGTCATCGCCATCGTCATCGCCATCGTCATCGCCATCGTCATCGCCATCGTCATCGCCATCGTCATCGCCATCGTCATCGCCATCGTCATCGCCATCGTCATCGCCATCGTCATCGCCATCGTCATCGCCATCGTCATCGCCATCGTCATCGCCATCGTCATCGCCATCGTCATCGCCATCGTCATCGCCATCGTCATCGCCATCGTCATCGCCATCGTCATCGCCATCGTCATCGCCATCGTCATCGCCATCGTCATCGCCATCGTCATCGCCATCGTCATCGCCATCGTCATCGCCATCGTCATCGCCATCGTCATCGCCATCGTCATCGCCATCGTCATCGCCATCGTCATCGCCATCGTCATCGCCATCGTCATCGCCGTCGTCACCGCCGTCGTCGCCGCCGTCGTCGCCGCCGCCGTCGCCGCCCGCCGTCGCCGCCGCCGTCGCCGCCGCCGTCGCCGCCGCCGTCGTCGCCGCCGTCGTCGCCGCCGTCGTCGCCGCCGTCGTCGCCGCCGTCGTCGCCGCCGTCGTCGCCGTCGTCGTCGCCGTCGTCGTCGCCGTCGTCGTCGCCGTCGTCGTCGCCGTCGTCGTCGCCGTCGTCGTCGCCGTCGTCGTCGCCGTCGTCGTCGCCGTCGTCGTCGCCGTCGTCGTCGCCGTCGTCGTCGCCGTCGTCGTCGCCGTCGTCGTCGCCGTCGTCGTCGCCGTCGTCGTCGCCGTCGTCGTCGCCGTCGTCGTCGCCGTCGTCGTCGCCGTCGTCGTCGCGTCGTCGTCGCCGTCGTCGTCGCCGTCGTCGTCGCCGTCGTCGTCGCCGTCGTCGTCGCCGTCGTCGTCGCCGTCGTCGTCGCCGTCGTCGTCGCCGTCGTCGTCGCCGTCGTCGTCGCCGTCGCCGTCGCCGTCGTCGTCGCCGTCGTCGTCGCCGTCGTCGCCGCCGTCGTCGCCGCGTCGTCGCCGCGTCGTCGCCGCCGTCGTCGCCGCCGTCGTCGCCGCCGTCGTCGCCGCCGTCGTCGCCGCCGTCGTCGCCGCCGTCGTCGCCGCGTCGTCGCCGCCGTCGTCGCCGCCGTCGTCGCCGCCGTCCGCCGCCGTCGTCGCCGCCGTCGTCGCCGCCGTCGTCGCCGCCGTCGTCGCCGCCGTCGTCGCCGCCGTCGTCGCCGCCGTCGTCGCCGCCGTCGTCGCCGCCGTCGGCGCCGCCGTCGTCGCCGCCGTCGGCGCCGCCGTCGTCGCCGCGCCGGCGCCGCCGCCGGCGCCGCCGCCGTCGCCGCCGCCGGCGCCGCGCCGGCGCCGCCGCCGCGCCGCCGCCGTCGCCGCCGCCGTCGCCGCCGCCGTCGCGCCGCCCCGTCGCCGCCGCCGTCGCCGCCGCCGTCGCCGCCGCCCGTCGCCGCCGCCGTCGCCGCCGCCGTCGTCGCCGCCGTCGTCGTCATCGTCGTCGTCATCGTCGTCGTCATCGTCGTCGTCATCGTCGTCGTCATCGTCGTCGTCGTCGTCGTCGTCCTGTCGTCATCATCGTCGTCGCATCGTCATCGTCGTCGTCATCGTCGTCATCGTCGTTCATCGTCGTCATCATCGTCGTCATCATCGTCGTCATCATCGTCGTCATCATCGTCATCATCGTCGTCATCATCGTCATCACGTCGTCATCATCGTCGTCATCATCGTCGTCATCATCGTCGTCATCATCGTCGTCATCATCGTCGTCATCATCGTCGTCATCATCGTCGTCATCATCGTCGTCATCATCGTCGTCATCATCGTCGTCATCATCGTCGTCATCATCGTCGTCATCATCGTCGTCATCATCGTCGTCATCATCGTCGTCATCATCGTCGTCATCATCGTCGTCATCATCGTGATCATCATCGTGATCATCATCGTGATCATCATCGTGATCATCATCGTGATCATCATCGTGATCATCATCGTGATCACCATCGTTATCACCATCGTTATCACCATCGTTATCACCATCGTTATCACCATCGTTATCACCATCGTTATCACCATCGTTATCACCATCGTTATCACCATCGTTATCACCATCGTTATCACCATCGTTATCACCATCGTTATCACCATCGTTATCACCATCGTTATCACCATCGTTATCACCATCGTTATCACCATCGTTATCACCATCGTTATCACCATCGTTATCACCATCGTTATCACCATCGTTATCACCATCGTTATCACCATCGTTATCATCATCGTTATCATCGTTATCATCATCGTTATCATCATCGTTTCATCATATATCATCGTTATCATCATCGTTATCATCATCGTTATCATCATCGTTATCATCATTTTTATCATCATTTTTATCATCATTTTTATCATCATTTTTAACATCATTTTTATCATCATTTTTATCTTTATTTTTATTTTTATTATTATTATTTTTATTATTATTTTTTGTAAGGCCCTGTTCCCGGCACCTCACAGTCGGTCATTCACAGCATAAAACATACATATTAATAATTTAAGCAGCGGAATTAAGTTGGCAAAAACCCTTCATTCATTTTAAACACTGTTGTTAAGCAATACATTCTAGTTCATAAGTCACAAATTAATTAGTCGAATGAATTACAAAATAACAGTATCGTCAAAACATAATTTGGATGTCAGTCTTGTCTTGCCGAATAGCCATCTCAGTGTGCCATCCTCAGCAACCTGTTACCTGCCAACTGGAAAATACATAAAAGTCAGCATTGCTGAGTGAGTTCTAGTTTTGTAGATTAAAATACTTTACTTTTCATTTCAAGGAAAACCTTTCTTTACTTATATGCGGTCACACAAGTACGTACACAGATAATATTATTATTATCTTCGTCGTTCATTCATTAACTTTCGTTCGTGTGCCGTTCATCGTTTACATTCATGTTCTTTCGTATTCTTTCTTTCATATTAGTTCTTCCATTCGTACGTATCTTACTTTCATTCATTCATACATTACATACGTTCATACATTCATTTCATTCATACATTCATTGCATACGTACGATCTTTTCTTTCATTCATACGTTCATTACATTATTTCGTACGTTCATTCATTTCATTCTATCATATGTTAGCCAAGTCTGTTGCAGCACACGGCTGCTCACCTCAGTGGCAAATCTCATGATTTGCCTGCTAACCGAGTCTGTTGCAACACATAGTTGCTCACCTCATTATCATTATGTTAGCCAAGTCTGTTGCAGCACACGGCTGCTCACCTCAGTGGCAAATCTCATGATTTGCCTGCTAACCGAGTCTGTTGCAACACGTAGTTGCTCACCTCATTATCAATCTCAAAGATTGACTCTGTGTGCATCCTTCGGGTAGCTAACCCGCATCACAGTTGAGCTAACACCTGCCAGGGGTGTGCACCTGCATTCATTTGTTTGCAAGCCTTTCTTACGTTCATTCGTTCATTTATTAATGCATGCATTCATTCATCATGTTCTCCTCTCATTATCTTTCACTTTACGTTTCGTTCCTCATTGTCATTAATATTTTACTTATTAATGATTATGCTCTTCGTTAAATCTTAGTCATCCTTCGTCATGCCAGTACATACTTAACAATATTAAAATAATAATAATATTGTTAAAAATAATAAAATACTGATAATAAAATCAGTAGTAATAAGGGTCAATCAATTATCATCATTACATTCATAAAACATCATCATTTATTAACCCTAGTCAACTCTGGTCAAAATCCCATAAATCAGATTTCCAGAAAATTTCTGTAAAAATTCTAAGTGTTTGGTCGTATGAGCACTATTCAGTCGTATGAGCCCTGCTAAGTCGTATTAGCTCTGCTCAGTCGTTTCACCTTAAACTTAGAAAATTTTTCTAAGTCATACGACCACTGTTCAGTCGTATCATCCCCCATACTTAGGAAATTTCTACTGGTCATACGACCACTGTTCAGTCATATGACCCCATACTTAGAAAATTTCCAATGGTCATACGACCACTGTTTAGTCATATGACCCCATACTTAGAATATTTCTAATGGTCATACGACCACTATTCAGTCGTATAATCCCACACTTAGAAAATTTCTAATGGTCATACGACCACTATTCAGTCGTATAACCCCACACTTAGCAAATTTCTTAATGGTCATACGACCACTATTTGGTCTTATTAGTCGTATTAACAGCCTATTCATGTGTCTAAGTCGTATTCCAGTCCCCAACAGCATAATACCTATTTCTAAGCATGTACATACAGATTCAGGCATAACTTAACACAAACATAGACATACGTTCACCCTAAAACATACTCTATAATTATACCCAGGTACATAACATACGGGTTTCATACAAAATCCATAAAAACATACATACATGCATTTTCCAGCCCTAAATCATTTTAAAAACGAGTAAAAAGGGGGTCTAGAAACTCACCTTAGCTGCTTTCAAGCTTAACACTCTCAAAACCACGAATTCTTGATGTTTCTAGCACCTAAACACCAAGAACACATACCCGAAAGCATATAGGCACATAAGAACATATATCCAAGGCATTATCTTGCCAAGAACAACTAAAAGAAACAAGAATTCTTACCTGGAAATTCGAATCCTGCTTGACCTTCTTTCTCAACCCGAAGCTTTTTCTTCTTTCTCTCTCTAAAGTCGAATGAAAGATGTTGTGCAGGAGGTAATGGGCGGCCATGCCACCTTTTTACCAACTTTCATTGCCTTTATGTGCTTCTAACACTTTTGGTCCCTCAACTTTGGGGTGACCTCCATTTCCCCCTTTTTCATTCTCTTTTATTATTTTATTTCTTTAAAAGAAATATACGGGTGTTACAAGTCCACCCCCCTTATATAGGTTTCGTCCCCGAAACCTGTTATTCCTTAAACAGATGTGGGTAATGTTGTCTCATCTCCTCCTCAGTCTCCCACGTAGACTCGGATCCCTTCCTGTGCTTCCACTGTACACGCACAAGAGGAACCACTTTATTCCTCAACCTCTTTTCCTTACGATCAATGATTGCCACTGGTTGCTCCACGTAATTGAGCCGTTCGTCTACTTCAATATCCTCCAGTGGAACAATCATATCTTCATCAGCTAAGCACTTCCTCAGATAAGATACATGGAATGTGGGGTGAATTCCACTTAACTCATCTGGCAGCTCAAGTCGATAGGCCACCTCTCCTACTCGTGCGACAATTCGGAAAGGTCCTATGTATCTCGGGCTTAGCTTACCTCATTTCCTGAATCTAATGATTCCCTTCCAGGGCGAGACCTTCAACATGACTCAGTCACCAACCTTGAACTCTATCGGTCTTCGCCTCTTGTCAGCATACGACTTTTGCCTATCTTTCGCTGCCTTCATGAAGGCTTTAATCTTTTCTAACTTCTCGGTCGTGCTTTAACTCTCGACACCTCCCAGTTCTTTCTGCCCAATGTCTCCCCAACATACGAGCGTCCTACATCTCCTACCGTATAGCATCTCGTAGGGTGGCATGCCAATACTGGCATGATAGCTATTGTTGTACGAGAATTCTGCTAACGGCAAGTGATCATCCCAACTTCCTCCAAAATCGATCACGCACGCCCGAAGCATGTCTTCGAGTGTTTGGATCGTCCTCTCAGACTCACCGTCTGTCTGAGGGTGATATGCTGTACTAATGTGTAGCCTCGTCCCCATTGCATCATGAAATCTCTTCCAAAACTTGGAGGTAAACCGGGGTCACGATCAGACACAATAGACACCGGTACACCATGACGAGCTACAATTTCCTTAATGAACAGATCCGCCAATCTTTCAGATGAGTACGTTTCGCGGATCGGTAGGAAGTGGGCACTCTTTGTCAAGCGGTCAACTATCACCCATATAGCATCATATCCTTTAGGGGTACGTGGTAACTTCGTGATGAAGTCCATGGTGATGTGCTCCCACTTCCACTCGGGTATATCCAACGGTTGGATCTTCCCGTAAGGCTTCTGGTGTTCTGCCTTTACTTGTAAGCAAGTTAGGCATTTACTCACGTACTCCACTACGTCACGTTTCATACCCGGCCACCAGTAATCCTTCTTCATATCGTGGTACATTTTGGTAGCACCGGGGAATGGAGTATCGAGTCTTATGGGCCTCATCCATGATCTTTTCACGTAGACCCCCGTATCGAGGAATCCACATCCGCCCGAATCGGGTCTTAACACCAAGAGTGTTCTCACCCAATTCCGTAACTAGACCTCTCATCCTTTCGGAGTTAAGACGATCTTCTTTCAAAGCCTCGTCTTGAAACTCCTTAACCTGTGTCATCACGTCTGAGGTCATGATTAACTGATAAGCCTTCACCCGGATCGGCTCAGGCCTTTCTTTTTGGCTAAGGGCGTCTGCCACCCCGTTGGCTTTGCCCGGATGGTAATGGATTTCGCAATCATAATCCTTTATTAGTTCCAACCATCGCCTCTGCCTCATGTTCAGATCTTTCTGCTCGAAGAAGTACTTCAAGCTTTTGTGGTCGGTGAAGATTGTGCACTTCGTCCCGTATAGATAGTGCCGCCAAATCTTCAACGCAAAAACCACCGCGGCTAATTCTAGATCATGTGTGGGATAGTTGACTTCGTGGGTCTTCAGCTGTCGAGAGGCATAGGCTATTACCCTTCACGTTGTATCAACACGCAACCTAGCCCAGAATAAGATGCATCCGAATAGACCACTAAGTCTTCATTTCCCTCGGGCAATGTCAAGACAGAAGCTTGTGTTAGTCTTGTCTTCAACTCCTCAAAGGCCATCTCCTGCTCTCGACCCCACATGAATTTCACATCCTTGCGAGTCAACTTAGTCAAAGGTGAGGCTATCTTGGAGAAATCCTGAATAAATCTCCTGTAATAGCCCGCCAATCCCAAGAAGCTACGAATCTCGGATGGCGTCTTTGGTGATTTCCATTGCATCACAGCCTCAACCTTTGCTGGGTCCCCATGATTCCCTCTGCATTTACCACGTGACCCAGAAATTGCACCTCGCGTAGCCAGAAAGCACATTTGGAGAACTTAGAATACAGTTTCTCCCTTCTCAAAGTCTCCAATACTTCCCGAATGTGACCGGCATGCTCTTTTTGCTTCTCGAATAAATCAGGATATCATCGATGAACACAATCACTGATTTATCTAACATTGGCCGACACACTCGGTTCATCAAATCCATAAAAGCAGCTGGTGCGTTAGTTAGACCAAATGACATAACGAGAAACTCATAGTGTCCATAACGCGTACGAAAAGCTGTTTTAGGAATGTCCTGCTCCTTTACCTTCAATTGATGGTAGCCAGATCGAAGATCTATTCTCGAGAACCAACTGGCACCCTGGAGCTGGTCGAACAAGTCGTCAATCCTCGGTAACGGATACCGATTCTTTACCGTTAGCTTGTTCACTCACGGTAGTCGATGCACATTCTCATGCTACCGTCCTTCTTCTTCACAAATAAGACCGGAGCACCCTAAGGAGAGATACTCGGTCTAATAAAGCCCTGTCAAGCAACTCTTGCAGTTGCTCCATCAACTCCTTCATCTCAGTCGGAGCAATCGATACGGTGCTTAGCAACAGGTTGGGCACCGGGTATCAAGTCAATTTGAAATTCGATTTCGCGGTCAGGTGGCAATCCCGATAAGTCTTCCGGAACACATCTGGAAACTCACCACAACCGGAACGTCGGATAGTTGTGGTGTTGGCGTTTCCACATCCTTCACATAACATAGGTAGGCGTTGCACCCACGCCTCATGCACTTCCCCGCCACCGCCATCAAATCACCTTCGGAATTACCGTTACCCGATCACCGTATATTGTCACCAGACTTCCATCAGATGCTGTCAATCTAATCATCTTCTTTCGACATACGATTTCGCTTCATAGGTTGCCAACCAATCCATCCCTAGTACTACATCAAATCCACCTAGGGGCATCACATGTAATCTAGCAGCAAACCTATGACCTTCTAACTCTATGGCACAGTCCTCTATCACATCAGTAACTCTAGTGGACTTACCAATAGCGGTTTCTACTTCAAAGGGCTCATCAATGCATTTACGACTAGCAGGCAACTTAACACAGAAGGTAGCAGAAATAAAACTCTTACTAGCACCAGAATCAAATAACACAGAAGCAAGAGTTTGATTTACTAGAAACGTCCTGACACAACATCGGGGTCCGTCCTAGCCTCCTCCCTGGTCATGGTGAAAGCTCTGGCACTCGTCTTCTGCCCTCAGTCCCTGCCACCTTCTTTCCCCCGGAACTCTCAGCCCTCGACTTCCTGCAATCCTTACTCATATGACCCACTTCGCCGCAGTTGAAACACCTTGCAGCCTTACAGTCTCTAGCCATATGACCGGATTTCCCACACTTGAAACAGACGTTTAACCCCCATACATTCACCACGTTTCCTTACCACACTTGTCGCATCTTTGGGTCCCGAGCTTGGTGACCCCACCCTACGGTCATCCCTTCTCGCCTTCTTGTTATTCGGGGTAAAGCCACCACGCCCGAACTGTTTCCTTCCAGTTCCGGTTAGCACCACCGGCTTTCTTGCCTCCACCACCATCACTTCCCTCTCGTCATAGAGCCCCAGCTAAGTCTACTGCCGACCTAAAGGTGCTTGGTCGGGCAGTAATCAAGTGTCTGCGGATATCAGCTGGCAGTCCCTGAATGTACCGGTTAATCTTTCGGGATACCGGTGTCACTTGATCTGGTACCAGCCTCGCCATCTCGTTGAATTTGGTAGTATACTGCTGGTGTGTCATGTTTCCCGCCTCGAGTTGTAGGAACTCCCTCTCAACCTTATCGAGTTCCCTGTGAGGGCAAATTCCTCAACTACCAGCTTCTTCAGCTCGGGCCACTTCATCTTGCCTATGCCCTGCTGCCCTCAGCTTGGACAATATTGTCCCACCAGCATAGTGCTGAGTCAGTAAAGGAGTGGGTGGCAAACTTCACCTTCTGATCCTCACGGCACTCGCTGATCTCGAGTACCGCTTCCATCTCCCTTACCCATCGGTGAGCGGTTGCAGCATGCCATTGCCATCGAAAGTCGGGGGCTTGCACCTCTGAAATGCCCCGTAACTGCACCCCTTGGTCGTCACCCCTACTACATCATCCCCTTCCTCATCAGATACTACTATCTCAGGATCCGGCCGTTCCTCTTCTCCCTTGCTTTCCTTTTCATTCGACCTCTCCTGTCCTCCTTTTCCTTCCTTTCCTCGTTACTTATAGCTCGAATAACATCGGTCACTACAAATGGCATAACTGCCTATAGGACCTGGTGTACCTCATCAGCAATCGCCTCCCTAGCTGAGGCATTCAGGCTAGCATTCTCAGTTTCTTCATTCCGGTCAGGAACCTCGGGGTTCACAGGAGTCGTCTTAGGAGTTTTAGCACTGCTCCTAGTCGTACGCGGACGACCTCTACCTCTACAGCCTTAGAAGGTTTCTTCCCAGCCATTCTCCTATGCACTATAAGATTCAAACACTAAAACAGTCATTCAAGGAACAGCTTAGTTTATGTCAAGTATAGTAAGTCCCTAATTACAGTGGCCAGTTGTGATTAGCCACTTACTTTACTCTTCACACCCCAAGCATTCCCTATCCTGACTACATCAGCATCTAAATCTACTAAGAACACATAAATCACATAGCACACGCACATAATATTGATTAACTCTTAAGAAAAACAATACCTGATGGCACATGGCTACTCGGGCTGACATCCCTCTTTTCCGTCCCATTCTCAGTTTAAGTTAAGGTTTATTTTGAAAATTTACCCATTTCACTTAAACTTTTTTGCTGATACCAACTTGTAAGGCCCCGTTCCCGGGCACCTCACAGTCGGTCATTCACAGCATAAAACATACATTTAATATTTAAGCAGCGGAATTAAGTTGGCAAAAATCCTTCATTCATTAAACACTGTTGTTAAGCAATACATTCTAGTTCAAGTCACAAAATAATTAGTCGAATGATTACAAAACACAGTATCGTCAAAACATAATTTGGATGTCAGTCTTGTCTTGCCGAATAGCCATCTCAGTGTGCCATCCTCAGCACCTGTTACCTGCCAACTGGAAAATACATAAAAGTCAGCGTTGCTAAGTGAGTTCTAGTTTTGTAGATTAAAATACTTTACTTTTCATTTCAAGGAAAACCTTTCTTTACTTATATGCGGTCACACAAGTACGTACACAGATAATATTATTATTATGTTCGTCGTTCATTCATTACTTTCGTTCGTGTGCCGTTCATCGTTTACATTCATGTTCTTTCGTATTCTTTCTTTTATATTAGTTCTTCCATTCGTACGTATCTTACTTTCATTCATTCAACATTACATACGTTCATACATTCATTTCATTCATACATTCATTGCATACGTAAGATCATTTCTTTCATTCATACGTTCATTACATTATTCGTACGTTCATTCATTTCATTCTATCATATGTTAGCCAAGTCTGTTGCAGCACACGGCTGCTCACCTCAGTGGCAAATCTCATGATTTGCCTGCTAACCGAGTCTGTTGCAACATGTAGTTGCTCACCTCATTATCATTATGTTAGCCAAGTCTGTTGCAGCACACGGCTGCTCACCTCAGTGGCAAATCTCATGATTTGCCTGCTAACCGAGTCTGTTGCAACACGTAGTTGCTCACCTCATTATCAATCTCAAAGATTGACCCTGTGTGCATCCTTCGGGGTAGCTAACCCGCATCACAGTTGAGCTAACACCTGCCAGGGGTGTGCACCTCCATTCATTTGCTTGCAAGCCTTTCACGTTCATTCGTTCATTTATTAATGCATGCATTCATTCATCATGTTCCCATCTCATTATCTTTCACTTTACGTTTCGTTCCTCATTATCATTAATATTTTACTTATTAATGATTATGCTCTTCGTTAAATCTTAGTCATCCTTCGTCATGCCAGTACATACTTAACAATATTAAAATAATAATAATTGTTAAAAATAATAAAATTTGATAATAAAATCAGTAGTAATAAGGGTCAATCAATTATCATCATTACATTCATAAAACATCATCATTTATTAACCCTAGTCAACTCTGGTCAAAATCCCATAAATCAGATTCCAGAAAATTTCGGTAAAATTCTAAGTGTTTGGTCGTATGAGCACTATTCAGTCGTATGAGCCCTGCTCAGTCGTATTAGCTCTGCTCAGTCGTTCACCTTAAACTTAGAAAATTTTTCTAAGTCATACGACCACTATTCAGTCGTATCATCCCCAAATTTCTACTGGTCATACGACCACTGTTCAGTCATATGACCCCATACTTAGAAAATTTCCAATGGTCATACGACCACTGTTCAGTCATATGACCCCATACTTAGAATATTTCTAATGGTCATACGACCACTATTCAGTCGTATAACCCCACACTTAGAAAATTTCTAATGGTCATACGACACTATTCAGTCGTATAACCCCACACTTAGAAAATTTCTTATGGTCATACGACCACTATTTAGTCTTATTAGTCGTATTAGCAGCCTATTCATGTGTCTAAGTCGTATTCCAGTCCCCAACAGCATAATACCTTTTTCTAAGCATGTACATACAGATTCAGGCATAATTAACACAAACATAGACATACGTTCACCCTAAACATACTCTATATTATACCAGGTACATAAATACGGTTTCATACACAAATCCATAAAACATACATACTGCATTTTCCAGCCCCAATCATTTTAAAAACGAGTAAAAAGGGGGTCTAGAAACTCACCTTAGCTGCTTTCAAGCTTAACACTCTCAAAACCACGAATTCTTGATGTTTCTAGCACCTAAACACCAAGAACACATACCCGAAAGCATATAGGCACATAAGAACATATATCCAAGGCATTATCTAGCCAGAACAACTAAAAAAAAGAATTCTTACCTGGAAATTCGATCCTGCTTGCCCTTCTTTCTCAACTGAAGCTTTTTCTTCTTTCTCTCTCTAAGTTGAATGAAAGATGTTGTGTAGGAGGTAATGGGTGGCCATCCACCTTTTTACCAACTTTCATTGCCTTTATGTGCTTCTAACACTTTGGTCCCTCAACTTTGGGGTGACCTCCATTCCCCCTTTTTCATTCTCTTTTATTATTTATTTCTTTAAATTATAATGAATACTTAGATTAGAACATTTAGTTCTTTTGATACATAGATTGTTAAAAGTCAAAGTTTGTGCAACTACTAAATTATTGTCATATTCAAGAAGCTTTATAGTCATATTTGACATATTATCTATGAACATACAAAATTTTTATTTATAGATTATAATATGTGTACAAGGCCAACCCAACTCATTTTTGTCATATTATCTATCATACTTTAAGAGTATAATTTGTGATGAGCTAGCTTCTTCCCTTTGGTTGCAGCAACCTACATAACAACAAAAAAAATAAATTTCTTTGTCTCTTTCCTATAAACATAAACCATATTTTTATAATGAGTTATTCAATTTACAATAAACCATATTTTTATGATGCTTACCTGTAAAATAAAATAGAACACGCTAGGAATGCGGCTCATAAAGATTTCCAATTCACCAAAGGATTTGTGCCACTCTATGTGCTCCTGAATCCCCTAACTGATGGTTCACTATGAAATTCTTAAATTTAGAAGCCTGCGTAGTTATATTCCTCCATCCCCTTTTGAATAAATATTGATCATTGAACCTAAAATCCACGAAAAAACCAATATATTCAAGTCAAACATGTATTATGCATAATTAATTTGAGTGTTATCACAAAAATGTTATGATTTATGAAATTCTAAGTGTTTAACACCCCAATTAACAAACAAAGGTACATACACCAAGCATATTTGGTGCTAGGGTTAGTATAAGTTGAACATACAAATTTTTTACCTAAGTGGAACAAACATTACAATTTCCATGAGGGAAAACGTAGATCTGGTTTTCCATAGCCAACAATTTGGGATCTTGTTCACCCCGGTTGACCCATTTGTAGACTATATACCGCCGAGAGGATGTCATCTTTAGGCTCGTGAAACTGTCGCAAACTTCACCGACGTGTTTCTGTCATGGCCAAGGCCAACAAGCGTCGCCAAAAGGTGACCACCGTTGCAGATGGTTATCACCTTCTCTTTCTGGATTTATTTCTTGTTTGAACTGTAGTGGATAAAGCAGGAAAGGGGTTGCCACACCCCATCTATTGTGAATAATCAATAAATCAAAACTTTTACTATAAATATCAAAGCAAATGCATTTACCTCCACATGATACAGAAAAGCATAAACATATTGAACACAAGATCAAATTTTGTAGAGGATGTGACATAAATCAATATATTCAAAGTAACAAATAACATAATCAAACTAAAACTTGTTGGAACCAAAAAGCATCATGCCAAAATCAAACACCAAAAGCACTGCGCTAACCTGAACGAACAATAAGATCATCAGGTTTAAACCACAAAGTATTCTGCATTAGAGAACCTAAAAATCTTAAAACTCGATTACTACTAAACTCTTGAAATAGAACATTACAACAGCTAAAGAATACGATTGCAATAAGCAAAAAGAAAATAAATCATCAAAAATGAATGTGATTACCTGCTCCTTTAATCTCTTACAACTCTTGACATTTTTGAAAATTAGAGATAAGAGATGTGTGACTTTATGTCCGTTGGGACACAATTCCCGCTCACTTGAAAATGCCCACCCATTTGAATTGCATCAAAGCCCAAAACAAGCCTCTTTCATGCTATGTAGTAGATCTAGAGAGAAAAGAACATCTGATGATACATAGATTTGACATACAAAATGTTCTAAATTATAGTCAAACATGACTATAAAGACTTCTTGAATATAGATAATGAAAGAATATTAGAAAATTTCTTAAATCCTGTTGGGAGTTAGAGCTAATAACTAACAAGCTCATACTAAATTCATCAAAGAGAGGTATAAAAAAAACAATAAACACTATAAGTACCATGTTTGAATTTAATAGGTAATAAAATATATAACACATAGACTAATTTCATTAGGAATAATACTATGTTACCTGTTCTGGTGAAGTGCCCTGATAATAAACAAGAACACCATACTTCAATATCCAATGTACCATAAAAATAGCTCAGTTTACAACTGATACAAATACAAATACACACTTACAGTCTCTGTGATCTACTGAGTTACCAATGCTTGGAGATATAAACCTCCAAGATCCATATATGGCAAGTTTCTGCAAAACCCCAAATTTCAATCAAAGGTTAGAACTTTAGTAAACCCAATCATTCAATCAGCTTTGAAATTAGGGTTTTTCGTCCCTCTTTGATTTCTTGCAACAGTGAATAAAAAAGTTGAAAACTTTGAGTAAAAATATAGTTATTTACATGGCTAGGACTCTGTAGTCACTCTGTAGCAAGTGATACCAGTCCATTGACATGGGGTTTCATCATTATTCACCTAATTGCTCAGAGCATTCCTACTGTCATTCAAACTTTGTTTCAACTCCAGCAAAGTTAACCCTAAAAGAACAAGAAAACAACCATTAAGATCAAAAATCAAAGCTAATAACTGGAAAGGAATAAATGAATAAATGAATAATCAACGAATACTGATTTCTCCGATTTCTAATTGACTCGGATACACCGATTTCTCCGATTTCGAACACGTTCTTCCGTTAATTAACTCGCCGACGAAATAGCAGTACAGAGGCGATGGCACCAAACCGGCATGGTTGCTCTTGGTTTTTTTACTCGGAAACGCCACTGTGGATGGCAGTGAGGACGGGAAAGATGACAACACCGAAGAGGGTATCTTGAATTTTGAATTTTGAAATTTGAATGACTTGAGAATCTAAAACAAGTAGTTTAATTTGAATTTTGAAGTATGTAATGTCAGGATCTTTTTGGTTTTCATCTTGTCCTTTATCCCATTTAGGGTCAACTGAGAGAAAAAGAGCTGTACCAGCACCAAATCAAGGAAAGCAATAGGGAAGTCTCTGGTCTGAAGGCATCTCCGAAAGTAATAAGAATTGTGTAATAGAGTTGTACCTTGTGCATGAAGAGATTTACATCTCTAAATTTTAAGAGATTGTACAAAATGACATGTTTGCCCTACTCAAATGAATATATATAGTATAGATACATATTATATATATATGTATGAATATAATACATATATATATGATATAAGTTACATGTATATATGTATTATACGTATATGTTATATGTATACATCTATATATATATATATATCTATATATTATTGTTTCCTCCACATATTTTAATTATAAATAACTAATAGTTGAATCATATAACTGATACAGTTACATCTATTTGTAATATGTGGACGAAAGTACTAAATAATATATAATATATTATGTTATATAAAAATAATATGTATATATAATTATTGTAAAAATATATAAATTAAATGAAAGATAACAAAAGTTGTAGAAATATTTTTATGTTTGAATATGTTTACATTAATAACCCTAAAGTAAAACATCAAATTGCCATTGACTTAACAAGTACTTTTAACAATAGTTAGTTTAAAAGACAAAATTTATTACAAGATGTTAATACAAAAACGTTTTAAAATATTTTTTAAAGATAAAGGATGATTCCTACAACTTTATATGGACTTAAAGGATGATTTTTGTAATTTTTTTCTTTTATAAACTACATAAAGTAATTTCTTCACTTTTATACAATAGTAAATGAATTAATCTGTAAATAAAATTATCTTATATATAAGTTTTATAAATTAAATAAATAATTTCATAAATTATATATATGTTTTTAAAATCTTATTGCCTAGAGATTATGCGTAAAGAGAGACCTTCCATCCTCCTCACCTAGGTATTGTGCTGGATGCCTAGCGAACCGGCAAGCAAGGAAACCATCTATCCTCCTCGCCTAGGGAACCACCAAGCAAGGGAAATATCAGATCGTGAAACAAAAGTGGTGTTTTTCACACGTTGGCGAGGAGGGTTTTGTCACGGTGGCGAGAGATTATGTGAATTCCTCACCAAAGCAAGGGTCATCACTAATTTGGTTATTTTATATAATTTAAAAGTCAATGTTTAGTTTTGTAAATTGATTTCAAGATGTACATGTTGTCGCTATCATTTTAAGAACCTATGACAATATATTGAAACTTGGTTTTTCTTCTTCAATAAAAATGTATATCTTTTAGCAAAGTTGGTTTTGATAATGATAATTTACCATAAAGGTATTGAAGGATGACAACAACTTCACATTAAAGATTTTTTCATGAACTTTATTACGAAGTTTCAATGCCGAATTTTTTTTTAAGGTTGCTTTTGATGAAATTTGATACAAACATTTATAATTAATATTATAAACATATTTCGGTTTGTATAGCTAATTCACTATACTTTTAATAATAATTTTGAGCCTAAAATAAATTGATTTTTAAGTATGAACACAAATGCATGTAAGTTACTTAGAATATTTAAATAAGATAGCCATGAGTTAAAACTCACCAAACAAATCTTATATCACCACATACACATACACGCGCGCACGCATATAAATATTATATATATATATATATATATATATATATATATATATATATATATATATATATATATATATAAAAGATAATGTGCTTTAGAAACTACAATAACAATATAAAGGCTTTGTATTTACCAACTCATGCAAGTTGTAAAACCTTGGACCTTTTAACCAACTCATACAAGTTGGTGAGTCTTTAGAGTTATATCAGAAAATGAGCCAGCTTTATGCAAAAAGTACATCTGAGAAAAGCATGTTCTTCTCTGTAGTCGGAAGAAATCAGTCTTCACTTCATTTGGCTTCGGAAGACTTTGTCTATGAAGCTACGAAAGACTTCATCTTTCCTTCGGAAGATTTGGACTTTGGCTTCGGAAGACTTTTTCTTTGAAGCTACGAAAGACTATCTTTTCCTTCGAAAGATTTGAACTTTGGATTTGGAAAATTTTATACTTAGAATAATTCTTGCGGAGTGTATAAAGCTTCCGAGCAACTTTGGCTTTGGAAGATTTTATACTTAGAATAATTATTGTTCTAACTATAAAACTTCCAGAGTAACTTCTACTTGGTATTGAGTGCATGCATGTAGGAAGCCATTGGTTGCTTTGGTTGCATCAGCCTTATATAAAACCTTACAAACTCCCCCTAGGCTGATGCTACCAAAAGAGAAGGTTGTTCATCAGTTGACAATCCTCATTAGGATCAAGACCATCCCTTCTTCATCATTTGATCAGGATCCGTCAGACTTTCATAGTACATTCTCATGTCATGGAGATCATGTAGAGGTAGATCAAGCATGTCTTATCGGAAGTAGACATCTTGACCACCTTAATCGCTGATGACATACCATCTGTATGGAGTAGTAGCCTGAGTAGAGTTGGTTGAGCGCCTCTTGTTGCACTTCCTCAGGATGTTCTATAACACCGAAATTCTTGTCCAAATAAAAGGAAAGAAAAGTTTCTTAAAGAGAATGAAAAGGAGCACAATTGGAGGGGGCTATGTTTAAAAAGTACAAAACTCAAATATTTTATTATTTCTTTGAGTATGGCCGCCCATATAAACTTTCCACCTGTTGCTTTCAACACACAAAGAAGAAAGAAAAGAAGCAGAAACTTTTCTCTTGGTTTCAAGAAGAAGAAGAGTTGTTTTTTGGTCTTGGTAAGTATTTCTTGCATAATTGGTTCGGTTTTGTTGGGTTCTTGACCATGAAATGATTTTTATGTGTTCTACGTGTTTGGTTGTTCTTTTTGATGTGTTTTAGGTCTTTGAACTCTTGTGCACACAGTTTGGGAGAAGTTATACTTGTTGGTTGCAATAGATGAGTTTCTAGACCCCGGTTTTTATTTGTTTTAAGCCATTTTTAGGGCTGAAAATGCATGTTTAAAGGTTTTATTATACTGTTTTAATATCTATCCGTATGTATATATACTTATGTCCATGGGTTATGGTTGTTTATGTGATGATGTTGCTTAGAGATGAAGGAATAATCTTAGAACATGTTCATATGCAGATTGGGTTTGTTATAATTCTGAAAAATTGCACAATGGTTGGCCATGCGCCCAAATAGGGCCCATGTGCCTAGAATTTGATTAGAAAATCCTAAATGCTGACTATGCGCTCAAATATTCTCGTGCGCCTAAAATATTTTTTCCAAAATATCTTAAGTACTAAGCCCATGCGCCTGAATAGTGTCCATGCGCCTAGGTCTTTTCCCATGCGCCCAAGTTCCCCAGTGCCCACTTCTCAAATGCCTAAGTGTTGTGGCTCATGTGCCAAAGCAGTGCCCATGGCGCCTGGAGTTTCCCATGTGCCTAACTTTCCATGCGCCGAAGTACCATGTGCGTGCATAGTGCTCAGGCGCCTACATAGTGCTCCCATGCGCCTAGAACACTTAGAAAAATTTCTGAATTTTTGGAAAAACAGAAATTTTAGGATTTGACCCTGGATTATTTTAAAGTTTATATTTGTTTATTTCATGCATGTTCATGGCCTGTTTTATGTTCCCTATTAAGTATCTATTATATGACTTTACTTGATCCATAGTACGAAACGAGATCCTTTTCGCTTAACACCGAGGCTGAGGTGGCATTGTGCCCAACGATAGGGTATAGTTATGACAGGATCTAGAAATAGTGAAAGATAATGAAAAAGTACGAAAAGGACGAATGCGTACGATAATGAAAGATAATAAGTTTATACTTGATGTATGTACCATGATGCTCATGTATGAAAGTAAAGGAGTATTTTATTGAAAAGGGTATTTTCATATATAAACTATACAAGGTATTTTAATCTTTAAAACTAAACTCACTCAGCAACGCTGACTTTTATCATTTTTCAGTTGGCAGGTAACGTTCTGAGGATGGACGAAGGAAGCTACTTCGGCAAAAAGACTGACATCCATTTATGCATACATGTTTTTTGATAATGCAATCGAATATTATTTTGTAACTTGATAACAATGTATCTTACAACAGTGTTTTAATGAATGAATCATTTTGTTAAATTAATTCCGCTGACTTATAAATTTTAATGAATCTATATGTTTTTTTATGAGATAGTGAATGCCAACTGTGAGGTGCCCGAAGGGGCCTTACAAGTTGGTATCAGAGCCAAAGTTTAAGTGAATGGGTAATAATTTTCAAAAAATAAAACTTAAACTGAAATGGGACGAGGAAGGATGTCACCGAGTAGCTCGTGCCATCAGGTATTTTCTTAAGGTTAACCGTATTATGTGCTGTGTTATTTATTATGTGTCTTAGTAGATTTAGATACTGATGTAGTTAGGATAGAAATGCTTGGGGTTGAAGAGTAAAGTAAGTGGCTAATCACAACTGGCCACTGTAATTAGGGACTTACTATACTTGACATAAACTGAGCTTCCTTGAATGACCGTTTAGTGTTTGAATCTTATAGTGTTTAGAGAATGGCCGGAGGTAGATCTCCAAGGCCTAGAGAGTGGGTACGTGCGTGGACGTAGGTCTGACCATGATGATGGAACAGTGGCTAGGACTGCTGAAAGGCCACCTGGAGAGCCCGAGATTCATCGTCACGAGGGGGTGAGAGAGTGCAATTGAGGGTCTAGGAAAGAGGCAGTAGTAGGATGTCATCAATTATGAGAGATCTGCTCTATGTACGAAGTGATTAGAGCGTGAGGGAAGGGTAGAGAAAGAGAGAGACTTAGAGAGGAACGATGGCGAGGAGAGGGAGCGACGACCTGAGACGTTGCTCTATGATGATGAGGAGGAGGAGGCTGTGCGACTCAGGGCTGAATACTGGCATTCAAGTGCAGCCCCACTTTGATGAATGCAATGCTGCTGCGCTCACCGATGGGTAGGGAGATGGAAGCGGTACTTGAATCAGCGAGTGCCGGAAGATCAGAAGGTGAAGTTTGCACCCACTCTTTATGTCGCACTTATGCTGGTGGGAAAATTGTCCAGGAGTGAGAGCAGGGCCATTGGTAGGATGAAGTGGCCAGATGAAAAGCTAGTGATTGAGGAATTTTGTCCCCACAGAGAACTGACAAGATAGAGAGGAGTTCCTAACTTGAGGCGGGAACCATGACCCACCAGCAATACACCACAAGTTCAATGAGATGGTAAGGCTAGTCCGAATCAGGTGATGTCGGATTCGCAGGCATTGGATTGATTGCTCGACCAAGCACTTTTAGGTCGGAGTGGATCTGGCTGGGAGGCTATACGATGAGAGAGAGGTGGTGGTGGTGAGGTGAAGAAGACAGGTGGTGGTGACAAGAATTGAGCGGGAAACGGTTTGGGCTGGGTTTCATCCCAAATAACAAGAGGATGAGGGTGGATGACCGTAGGGTGTGTCATCAATCTCAGGGATGAAGAAGTGCGGTAAATGTGGAAGAGCAGGTGAATGTAGTAGGGGTGAATGTGTGCTTCAAGTGTGGAAAGCCCGGTCATGCTAGCGAAGATGTGTGGGGTTATATAGTGTTATAACTGTGGCTAGGAAGGCGTCTGAGAGGATGCAGAAGCTAAGGCCAGAGTTCTGGAAGAAGAAGGACGGAGGATGGAGAGCAGAGGGAAAGTGCTAGAGCTTCACATGACCGGGAGGAGGCTAGGGTGGACCCCGATGTCGTGTTCAGGTATGTTTCTAGTAAACAAACTTGTGCCTCTTTATATGATTCTGGTGCTAGTAGGAGTTTATTTCTGCTCTTTCTGTGCTAAGTTGCCTTTAGTAGTAAAGTATTGATGAGCCATTTAATGTAGAAACTGCTATTGGTAAGTCTACACAGAATTTCTGATATGATAGAAGACTGTGCATAGAATAGAAGGCCATAGGTTTCTGCTAATACATTGTGATGCCCCTAGGCGGATTTGATGTAGTACTAGGGATGGATTGGTTAGGACCTATGAGCGAATATTGTGTGTCAAAGAAGATGATCATTAACTGCACACGATGGAAGTTCGGTGATGGTCTAGACGATATGTCGCTACGGTTCCGAAAGTGATTTCGATGGTGGTGGGGAATGTGTGAGTGGATGTAACGCATACCTGGCTTAGCGAAGATGTGGATTTGTCATACCATAATTGTTCGGCATACCATTGTGTGTGACTTTCTGACGTGTTTCCGGAGACTATCTGGTGTGCCACCTGACGGAGATCAAGTTCCAGTTGATCTATACTGGTGCTCAACCTGTTGCTAAGCACCGTATCGTTGCTCCGACTAATGAAGGAATTGATGGTCAGTTGCAAGAGCTATTGATAAGGGTTATTTGACCGAGTATCCCTCCTGGGTGCTCCAGTCTTATTTGTAAAGAAGAAGGACGTAGTATGCGGATGTGCATCGACTACCGGAGCTGAACAAGTTGACGGATAAGAATCGGTATCCTTACCAGGATTGATGATCTGTTTGAAGCTCCAAGTGCCCGCTGTTTCTCGAGGATAGCTCTTCGATCTGGTACCATCAGTTGAAGGAGAAGGAGCAGGACATTCCTAAAAAGCTTTTCGACGCGTTATGGACATTAGATTTCTCGTATGTCCTTTGGTTTGCTAACAACGCCAGCTGCCTTTATGGACTTGATGAAATCGAGTGTGTCGCCAGTTGATAAATTGTGATTGTGTTCATTGATGATATCCTAATATTGGTCCTCACTGATCTTAGTCAGTGTAAATGAATGATGTTTGAGTCCAAAACAACACAACAACAATAGAAAATGAGAAACTTAAGCTCCAAGTTATCAACCAAATGTGTTATCTAACAATATTCAATGCCAATCTAAACACAATCAATATCAAATGTTATAAAAGGCTACTAAGATGAGAAATATGCTCCTAGCCGTCCAAAACTCACCAAAACAGATTTCTTGTATTAGGATTTGCCCAAAAAAGTCCCAAAGGATGAAGAAAAGGCTGCAATATAAAGATCAGAGGCTAGTTTTGCTGGGACTTTCGCTGGCCAGCAAAACAGTCTCCAGTAACCTAATCAAAATGTGCAACTCCGAGTGAAACACAGTTTCGCTCGGCAGTTTCGCTACAGCAAATACAAACAAAAAACATAAATACTAACATAGTTTGTCCTATTACATTGATTAAAAAAATATAAACAAACTAATGAATTCCTCCCTACATTGATTTTCAATATTCCCCCTAGGGAGGGATTCAACCTTCTGAGTCTTTACTGTTTGGCTCCGGCACTTGATTCTTGAGCTGCAACTTCAGATTGATCTTTATCCGCTCCCTGATCAGCTTCAACGACTTTCTCGGCCTCTTTAGGTATGTCACTTGATCTTACTGCCTTAACAAATACAGCTTCAACCACTGGAACAGCTTCCTCAGCAACTGGCTCTGCTTCAGACACCACAACAGGTTCAGTTTCTGTTGCAACAGCTTTGTCTTTAGCAGGTTCATCAGCAACATTTCCTGTTTTTATTGGAAGGCCTGCTAAACCATCTAGAGCAAAATTCATTCTATTTGACAAGTCCCTCTCCTCTTCCATTCTCTCCTCATTTTGCCGTACTTTCTCTAACAATTCTCTAACCTCCTTCCTGATAGCACGAGCTTTATTAGCCAATCTCATGGACAGATTTGCTTCCTCTGTAGTATCTTCCCCTGCTCCATGCATGATAGGGTTCTCACACAGTGTTTTTTAAATCATCATCATTGAATGAGAACATCTCCATTGATCAACAAGTCTGATCTCGTCATCCTCTCTAATCCTCATAACAGCTTCACCAGTCAGATTATCATAAAACCATTTCTTAAAATCTTGAAGCCTAGATAGTTCTTGATCTGGACTCCTGACTCGGCTCATGGTTTTGGTAGGGTTGTCCTTAATCACAGTCTTCGGTTCCCTAGTGACCCAATCTATATCCTCCTTTGACCTCTTTCTCTGACCCTTCATATACCCAAAACTTTCAAAATTATCTCTCGCTGCGTGCACAAGCATTTCTTTCAGGTTTGATGCTTGGGTACTCAAATGTCCATCGATCAAAGGTAACTCTGCCAACCTTCTAAGGTCCCATTGAGGCAGAGTTTTGAAGTTTTCCCTTTTATGTATGTAGCTTATGCCCGTGCCTCTTCTCTTGATCATGAATGAAGTCACTGCAGCATTGAATTTCCAGCTTATGATCCTTCTATCCGTCTCCTTTCTCTTTTTGGGGTCAAAGTTTTGGAATAGAGGTGTTTGCTCCTCTGGAACCTTCGGCTTACTGAACCATTCCTCCCTCCTTAAGTCTATGATCTCCTGACTCAAGGAATTTACCTTAGTCTCATAGATTAAGGGCTTTTCTTTCCACTCATAATCCTCTGGTTCTTTATTATCATCGACTGGATCATCAGAAATCTTGACGTCTGGCTCATCCACAAGCTGAAACTGTGATGTAGATGGAGCCGCAGTATCTTGATTCTGGTCATCAACCGTGAAGGCGTTAACATCAATGTTTATATCATCCAAATCAACAAAATCATCATCCTTATTACCCCCAGTACCACTACCACCTACTTCATTAATGTTTGGACCGTGTACGGATGGAGTACTAACAGATTCTACGTGAAACCGAATCAAATAGCGCG
Source organism: Flaveria linearis (assembly GCA_024085815.1). Lineage (NCBI taxonomy): Eukaryota > Viridiplantae > Streptophyta > Magnoliopsida > Asterales > Asteraceae > Flaveria > Flaveria linearis. Next base: position 48,931,824 of record CM044011.1, on the reverse strand, counting down.
GAATTCTATTTGATTGGCGATCCAATCAGGGAGAACGTTATCCGGATCAAACCTAACGATTAGAAAATGTTAAGAATGAAGTAGTAATGATCTGAAAGGCTCTGTGAAGTTAGAAGGGACACTCTGTGCGAACTGGGATGGCTAGGATTGTCAATTATCGAAGCGTTATGTTTTTCCATGAATTAAGTGGTATTTATAGGTTACAGCTTTCATTCATTCGACTGAGCCAAGCAACTGGCTCAGTCGTACGACTGAGTCATACGTTTGATTCATTCGTACGACTGAGTCAGTCTTATGACTCAATTGTGAGATTGATCCAATCACCTGGTTCAGTCGTGCGATTGCCCCATTTGCACGGTCCAGTCATGCGACTGAATCAGAATACTTAGTTAAACATATTCATGAACCTTTAATGATTCAGAACTATGTCTAACAGCTGTAAACCTATATAACATGTTCATATATGCGTGTAACAATGAATGATATTAATAGATATGACATTAAACAATCAATAAACATTCATAGAAGAGTTTTTCATTTCATTGACAAAACATTACATATGTGTTACAAGCTGAAAGTCTATTACATTTAAGCTTACTAGACTAGACCTAGGGACATGTGTACTAACAAACTCCCCCTTGGACCTAGATCTATCTAAACTTTGACTTCCTTCTTGAACTCTTCAAATCTCTTCACTTGTTCTTCCTTCAAAACCTCGGCATGGATATTCAATGCGAAGCATAGACTATGATATGCTGAAACTATAGTGCTTGCTCTATATCCTGCGTGTCAAAAAATAATGGCCACTTGTATAGCGTATAAACATCTGACGCTAACAAGTTGATAAGCCACATGGGGTCAAACACCCTTATTATGTCCACCATGCTTTCCTTATCCAAAACGATGACGGCCTCTCCTGAGCGCCAGTCATAGTACCACCACTTAAAGTGTGGGGTAAAGTCTTGTGGCATCTCCCTCACTGGAATTCGGGACATTATGTGCGGAGGTCGCCACTTCAGGACTATCTTCGGTTGACCTGTGATGGGACTCACCTCAGACCTCCTGAGGTACTTATAGCCTGCTGAGGTTTGAAGTTCACCCATCTAGTCCTGTACTCCCTTTTCAGGGCAGCCTTAAACCAGTCAGACATCTTCTTAGGGTTAGCATATAGAAGCTTTAGTCGTGCCAGCTGGTTGAGCTCAAACCCGGGGAGAGTCTTTAGATCGTAAGGGAATCTGAAGTACTTTATTCCCCTCTCTCTCTTCACGGCATAAACTCCAAGATCCTTAAGTGAGCCCATGCTATAATCTGCCCCGACACCTTCATGTTCTTCTTTACTTTGTAGAGCTTGGTGTAGGAGCTTTGCTTAGCAGTTTCGCACTGGGCTCGGATCTCGGTGAAGCAAGCCTCCTATTCAGCCTTTCTGATATCAACATCAGCGTCCGAGGCTTGGGCTTGGCTGGATGATGCTTCCGCTTCTTTCTCCTTCTTACTGAGCTTCACCAGAACATCACTGCCAAGTGTGTTAACTAGATCTGGAAACATATTTCCCTCTCGGTCAGTGTATTCTGGATAATATGATCCGTGATGTCTTCAATCTCTATTTCCTTTAACATCGTTGAGCTCGTCATCACTAGCATCATCAAAGGTTGGCGCATCCTTTATGATCTTATCTGGATTCAGCCTGAACATCTCAGCAATCTGCTCGTCAGTTAGGTCGTGAATTATTTCCCCTTCTTCAGGAGTATAAGTCATAGACCTTCTGACGATCCCCTGCAAATGAAGAATCATGGTGAGTTGAGACTTGATCTGTTGGAGGGGAGTAGCATCGTACTCATCTTACTGAAATGCTAGATCTGTTTGATTTAGACATGAAGCATAACAGTCATTAGTATATAGTCAAGATAATTAAACATTAAATGCTCAATAATTACATTAATTACATAACCAGCAGAAACTGATTCAAGTACAAAAGTTAAATAGTAAAACATATAATCTATACTTTTGCCTTGGATCTGCTCGGTAGCACCAGTAGTAGGTGATGATGGAGGAGCGGTTGTAGATCCATGTCTTGTCTTCTTTTGTACGTTGTTCCCGACCAGGATCAGCAGCATTTGAAGCAGAATCATCATCAGCATCATCATCTTGCCTCTCCTTGGCTTGATCATCACCACTATTGTCATCATCCTCATCACTCTCATCATCCTCATCATCATCTCCATCGTCATCATCATCTCCCTCCCTTATCTTCAGAGGATCAGCTTGTGACCCCTTCAGCTTTAGTAGAATCTTCTTGTTGGCAGACTCTAACTCCTCAATCTTCTGAGTCAACATGACATTTTGCTCCTGGAGTTGGGCAATCTGATGTGCTTGAGAGGCATTTTGCTCCTCAAGCTGAAGAAGTCTACCTGCCTTCTCCTCATCCGCAACTAATAGCTTCAGCACCATTTTATTCAGTGCTGCAAGCTATTCCTCAATTCTAATAGGAGAGAGAGATGATCCTGTGGGGAAGGAGAATGGGCCAGCTCTGTGGCTAGTGGTGGTAGCTGTGGCGGTGGTGAAGATCGGTGGTGGTATATGAGTGGGGGTGATGTAGAGTGTATGGTAGTGGTAGGTGGTATGGTGGTAGCAGGTGGTGGAATAGGTGTAGTGGTGGCTGTGGTAGTAGGAGTGGTTGATGTAGTGGTGGTGGATGTGAGTAGGGTCAACCTTCTTCGCTTGGGCTTCTTCCCATGGGGCTGAGCCATCCGTTTGAGTCTGAGTCCTTTTGATCCGATGCTCCCCCTTGGCTGCTGGGAGTGTCTGGGGTGTATGATGGGTTAGCCGTAGAACCCCCAGACACTCCCTGGCGTCGACCCACCACCCTAATACCCCTCTCCGTGGCTACGACACGGCTTCCTACCGTTCGTGCCAGGGGCTCATCATCTGACTCTTCTTCTTCTTTCATGGGCTGAAAACCCTGATGAAATCCGGCTGTCTCAAAACGTTTGTGTGGGGATGGTGGAGATGTAGCATCAGCAGCTGCTGTAGTGGTCTCAGTATCAGTATCTCTACCATCATCGCCATTATGATCAGAATCATCAATAGGGACAGCTATTGGCTCCGTGTCCGAGTCACTATCATCGTGACGCCACTTTTTCCTAGCTGGCGCCACATAACCCTGACGGGCCAGGTGCCCAAACAATCTCCTCACTGGGGGTTTTACCTGCTTCCCTCGGTAGACTTTCATCCTCCCCAGTGTAGTGTCATCCATCATCTCTAGGACGACCACATCTTCTTGAGCTTTTGGCAGTTGGGGGAGCTTTTGGTCGATAATCATCTGGATGAACCGAGGATACATACAAAAGCCCTCTTTCCCCTTGGCCTCGATGTTCTCCACCAAGTAGGTGTAGATCATCCTGGAGAAACTGAAGGGATGGTTCAGCACCAGAACGACGTATGCATTTTGCATCTGGTCTGACAGCTCATCAAAACCACCATTCCTTGATGCAATGCATCTCAAAAGTACATGTGCCAAGTATTTAAACTGGGGGCACAAGTTGCGCTGGTGGGCATGCTTGTGTTGATATCCCCAGAGTACTTGGCTCTCATGAAACAGCCACGGACATTCAGGGGATGTAATCTAGTAGGGCAGTCTGCATCATCCCCGAACTCCAGAACCGTCCATAGATCCTCTTCCGTGATCTGAATGGCCTCCCCAAAAATCGAACTCCTGATGGTGTGGGGATCAGTAGACCGGTCTACCACCACGTTCTCCCAGAAAGCCTTCTGTATCGATAAATAAGGAGTGCAAGGCGCTGAGATAGCACGATAGATCCGCGATCGTCGTAAGAATGAGATAATCCCAGCAAACTCAGCAGAGTTGCGGGATGTTAAGTCGAGATAAGCACAGATGTTATGCTTAGTGCTCGTAGGCCATCTGCTCGCCATTTGTGACACAGAACAAGTAAACGTCAGCACATATTGAAGATAGCTAATTTCATTTAATGAACTTTAAAGTTTTGATGTAGTCGGGCGACTAAACAAACGACTGAGTTCCAGTCGTGTGATTGAACTGTGCGACTGAGATCTGGTCGTACGATTGAGTTCATTCGTACGACTGAGTCATGCGATTGGACTTAGTCGCATGTCTTCTCATGCGTGTACTTCAGTCATGCAATGAACTCATACGCATGGTTAAGTCGTATGATTGAGCCATTCGTCCATCTCAGTCATATGATTGAGTTCATTCAAACATCTTAGTCGTACGATTGAAGATCAACAGTGTGTCCAGTTGCTCATTCGACTGGTTGTCTATTCAAATTCGTGTTTTAAGCTATACTTGATGTTAAACGTCGAACTTAGGCTCATTGCACTCAGATTAGACCGACTAAGCCTAGTTTACCATTAATTTGATCTTTAAGTTTAGCTTAGTTTGTTCATTTGTTCATTATCGCAACGGTTACTATTAGGTCAAAATAAACATTCTATTTGATGTCCATGGTTTGAAATTTCGAAGTATCATCACATATATTACCTGTATGAGCAATATCAACCGTTAGAATGCAGTAATCGAAGGTATGTATGTTGGGGTTTAACATGTTTATCAAAGCTTCATACAACTTTATATATGAAAAAACGCAGCGGAATGTAAGATTTAAAACATGTTAAGATCTGATTATAAAACCCATTTTATAATAACCCCAAGCCATGGATCTACATATACAATGCATACAATAAAAGATGAAAGAACTACAACCTTTGTAGCTGCAAAATTCGTGATTCAGGAGGTGAAAGAGATGAGTTCTTGTGGCTAAACTTCAAGGTAGAAGCTCTCAAGATAGCATACCCCAAGCCTCTTCAAACACCCTTTGAATGCTAGGATACTTGGACACCAACTTGTAGCTATCAAAACGATTTTGAATGCTGAAAAAACTCAGCAACCCAAACGATTTGAATGCTGGAATACTTGTTGTTCTTCTCCTTCCAAAACCGTGAGTCTAGAGAGAATTTTTGAGAGAAGAGAAGTCTTGCATGCTAGGAGAATATGGAATGTATTGGGTGAAGTAAGCATGTGTGTCTTTAGCTATTTACAAGACAAGTTTTATCGCCACTAATGCCCTTGTGGGCGGCCGAGGTTTTAAAAGAAAAATGGTCCCACCATTTTACCTCTTAAACACAATTAAAACACATACTAATTTCAGTTTATAAAGTTTATAACTAGTTTATAAACTTTATAAATCAAACATCCCTTTATTTGTTATTATTTAGTAATACTAAATAATGAAAACAAATAATATCTCATGAACAATTATTCACATAATAATGTTCATTTGCATAAGCAATAATTTAGAAGTCCATTTTCTAAATGGTGTCATTATTTATTTGTTTGATCTTATCCACAAATAAATTATCTATTGGTGTTTGACAAGCTTGTTATTGGGTATGACCCGACTTGGATCATATTACACTAGCCACATCAATTTAATATGTATCTTGGGTAGATCAAATCTTTCAATCTCCCACTTGCACAAGATTCATAGAAAATTGATGCAAGCAGCAAATAACGCCTAGCAACGGTTTGCTACCCCTAATGTATATGACTAAGTGCCATTCAATAACATCATCCCTTCCAAGTACCTTACTTGAATATGATTTAGGTGAATCAATCATCTATCCTTTTGTTGCAGATGTCATGTTAATCCAAGAGACACAGAATTGTCATTCTCTGATGATTTAACTTTAATAGGCCTTAGACATCTTACTCTCAACGAATAAGAGGAACAAATTCCATCTTGACTACATACGTCTCTCACAATCACCTCATATCATACCTGAATTTAGCCTTATGTACTGCCAATTTTTCAGAACAGCAAAGTACTAAGTCAAAGTACAATACTTGGTGAATATCAAGACCCAATATGTATCTCAGGTCTGAGGATACAATGATATTCGCCTTTACTCAATATCTCTTATGACTAATCACAAAGATTCCATGAAGAAATAATTGAGAGCGGGTCAGTCCAATATCTATATCCCATAGATATCAATGAACCTTGGTAGCAACCTCTTGCTTTATATTCATACCTTATGAATATCAACCAATCCAATTTCATTATAGTCTTACATTCATAATTGTTCCCACAAGTATGATCGACTACGGACGTTTAGAATAACTTATTTATTCACGGATTTAAACATGCTAAATAGAAGAACAAATGATAATAATTATCATATAATTAAGTCAAATAACATAAGTTCTAATATCTAAATACAAAATACAACATCAAACCCAGTCACTTGAATATCTAAGTCCCATGGCACAAGCATGGCCTTCATGTTTTGCCCTTTCAAGGAGCTTTGTGAGTGGATCCGCAATGTTTTTATCAGTGTGGACTTTGCGAATACATATCTTTCCTTTTTCAACTTCATCCCTTATGTAGTTGAATCTCCGTTCAATGTGCCGAGTCTTTTGATGAGCACGAGGTTCCTTGATTTGAGCAATCGCACCCTCGTTGTCACAAAAGATCTCTAGGGGATCCTGAATGGAGGGGACTACCCCTAGATCGGCTATGAATTTCTTCAGCCATGCAGCTTCCTGTGCTGCCATTGAAGCGGCGACGTATTCAGACTCTGTAGTGGACAACGCTACGACTTCTTGCTTTGAGCTTTTCCAAGAAACAGCTCCGCCATTCAGAATAAAGATGTACCCTGATTGAGATCGTGAATCATCTCGATCAGTTTGGAAGCTCGCGTCCGTGTAACCTTTTACAACGAGATCCTCTTCACCAGATCCGTAGATCAAGAACATATCCTTGGTCCTCCTTAGGTACTTTAGAATGTTCTTGACAGCCATCCAATGACTATCACCAGGATTTTGCTGGTATCTACTTGTCATGCTTAAAGCGCATGACACGTCTGGTCTAGTGCATATCATTGCATACATGATGGATCCTATAGCAGATGCATACGGGATTGCCTTCATTCTATTTTGCTCCTCCTTTGAGCTTGGACATTGAGTCGTACTCAATATTGTCCCTCTTTGAATAGGTACACTACCTTTCTTAGAGTTTTCCATCTTGAACCTTTTCAAGATTTTGTCAATGTATGCACTTTGATTCAAACCAATCAGCCGCCTTGATCTATCCCTATAGATCTTTATTCCCAGAATATAGGCAGCTTCACCAAGATCCTTGATGGAAAAACAACTTCCAAGCCAGGTTTTTACACCTTCCAAGGTTGGAATGTCGTTTCCAAATAGTAGTATGTCATCAACATACAATACTAGGAAGGTTATTATGCTCCCACTAGCCTTCTTATACACACATGCCTCATCAGCGTTTTTGATGAAGCCAAATTTCTTTATCTCCTCATCAAAACGGTGATTCCAGCTTCTCGATGCTTGCTTCAATCCATAGATTGATTTCTTTAACTTGCATACTTTATCAGGATGTTTTGGATCGACAAAACCTTCAGGCTGAACCATATAGACATCTTCCTCAAGATATCCATTTAGGAAAGCGGTTTTGACATCCATTTGCCAAATCTCATAGTCATAATGAGCAGCTATGGCAAATAGTATCCTTATAGACTTTAGCATTGCAACAGGTGAGAAGGTTTCATCATAATCAACCCCTTGAGTTTGAGTGAAACCCTTTGCTACAAGTCTAGCTTTGTAAGTATCCAAGTTTCCATGCATATCAGTTTTCTTCTTGAAAACCCACTTACTTCCAACTACTTTGGAATTAAGAGGTGGTACGACAAGTTCCCAAACTTGATTGTCATACATGGATTGCATCTCAACGTTCATGGCTTCAAGCCATTTGTCACAATCCAAATTGGACACTGCATCATGATATGTGGTTGGTTCATCTGAATCTACCACGTAGCATCCATCCATGAAAAATCCATATCTTTCAGGTGGATTACTAGTTCTACCACTTCTGCGAACGTTTTGTGTGTATTGATCAACCGCTTGATCATTCTCAACATCCTCATGTTGAGTGCTAGTTTCAACCAAACGTGCATCGGGCTGTGAATCTTGATCCTCCTCAAGATCCACTGTTCTACTGCTAGTTCCTTCCATAAGGAACTTTGTTTCTAAGAACTCGCCCTTTCTGGCAACAAATACCTTTTGTTCCAGTGGATCATAGAAATAATATCCCATAGAATCTCTAGGATATCCAACAAAGATACACTTGGTGGATCGGACATCTAATTTGTTTGGGGTGGGAGTCTTAACATAAGCCTCACAACCCCAGACCCTTAAGTATGATAGGGATGGAACTCTTCCATGCCATATCTCAAAAGGTGTCTTTTCCACCTTTTTGGTTGGGGCCATATTCAAAATACGGGCGCGGAGAGCAAAGCGAAACCCCAAAATGATAGAGGCAATGTGCTTCTAGCCATCATAGATCGAACCATATCTAATAGAGTTCGATTCCTCCTCTCAGACACACCATTATGTTGTGGTGTTCCAGGTGGAGTGAGTTGTGAGACAATCCCACAACTCCTAAGATGATCTTGAAAAACATCACTTAGGTATTCACCGCCTCTATCGGTACAGAGAACTTTAATTGATTTGTTGAGTTGATTTTCTACTTCATTCTTGAAGATTTTGAACATTTCAAAAGCTTCATCTTTGTGTCTTATTAAGTACACATACCCATAGCGACTATAATCGTCGGTAAAGGTAATGAAGTATCTTTCACCATTCCTAGTCATTGGCTTAAAAGGACCACATACATCCGAATGTATGATGCCTAATAAATCTTTTGCCCTTTCGTTAGTTCCACTAAAGGGTGTCTTAGTCATTTTTCCTTGTAAACAAGATTCACATACATCAAATGAATCACATTCATTTGTTTTTAAAAGACCATTCTTTTGAAGTGTTTGTATGCGTTTCTTGTTTATATGACCAAGACGACAATGCCAAAGGTAGGTATCACTCAAATCCAATTTGAGTCTTTTGGTGGTTGCTTGGTATATTGAGCTATCATATGTTGTGTTTTCATGAACCAATTCATAAATGCCATTACAAGGTATAGCTTTAAAATAAAATACATGATTTAAAGAAACATGAATATCATTGTCAACAAACTTGAAATCATAATCACATTGTCTTAAACGGGAAACAGAAATTATGTTCCTAGTCAAGCTAGGAGCATATAATACATTACTTAAAATAACTTCCAAACCACTTGGAAGCTTCAAAATGTAGTCTCCTTGGGCTTCCACATGAACCTTTGCACCATTGCCCATGAAGAGACTTATTTCCCCTTTATCATAATACTCATTTCTTCTGAACCCCTGCAACAAATTACAAATGTGAGTTCCACATCCGGTATCTAATACCCATGTGTTAGAAGAAATAACATTCAGCTCAACATGTATCATGTAAATTATACCTGAGGTTTGCCCCGCATCCCTCTTTTCTCTCAACTCTTTGAGATAGACTGGACAATTTCTCATCCAATGCCCTATCTCACCACATTTGAAGCATGGGTCGTTCGCGGCAACCTTTTGTTGG